>PVIH01022547.1:0-26880 GCA_004025045.1 Sigmodon hispidus | reverse complement strand
TAACTGAATGGTAACACCAAAGGAAATTGAAGCTGTTATAAAAAGTCTCATAAATAAAAACAAGCACAGGACCTGATGGTTTCAATGCAGAATTCTACCAGATATTGAAAGAATAACTAAAGCCAACACTCAACAAACTGATCCATACAGCAGAAACTGAAAGAACACTGGCAAACCGTTTTTATGAGGACACAATCACCCTGATACCCAAGCCACTCAAAGATGCAACAAAGAAAGAGAATTACAGAATGATCTCCTTCATGACCACTGATGAAACAATACTCAACAAAATTCTGGCAAACCAAATACGATAACATATATGTAAAAAAAGTCATCCACCAAGATCAAGTATGCTTCATCCCAGAAATTCAGGATAGTTCACCATATGAAAAACTGTAAATGTCATCCATCATATAAATAAATTGAAAGAAAAAGCACAGGATTATCTTTTTAGATGCTGAAAATGGCTTTGACAAAATCCAACAATTCTTGATGATGAAAGTGTTGGAGACATCAGGAACACAGGCAACATATCTAAATATAATAAAGGTGATTTAAAACAAGCAGACAGCCAACCTTAAACTAAATGGTGAAAAACTTAAAGCTATCCCACTAAAATCAGGAGTAAGGTAAGGCTGTATCCTCTTTTCTTATGTATTCAATATATTTATCAAAGTTTCAGCTAAAGCAAAGTAAGAATGAAAGGTGATTAAGTGGATACAAATTAGAAAAGAAGAATGGATCTACCATTATTTGCAGATGATATGATGGTATGCATCAGTGACTGGCAAAATTTTATCAGGGAACTCCTGAAACTGATAAACACCTTCAGCAATGTAGCAGGATACAAAATTGGCTCAAAATAATCAGTAGCTCTCCTATACATTAAGGGCAAGAGGGCTGAAAAAGAAATGAGAGAAATATCACCCTTTATGATAGCTGCAAATAGAATTAAAAACCTTGGTAAAAGTATAAGCAAAGAAGAAACAAATCTCTTTGACAAAAACTTTCAGCCACTGAAGAAATAAATTGAAGAGGATATCAGAAAAAGGAAAGCTCTCCTATGCTCCTGGATAAATAAGATCAATATGGTAAAAATGTCAATCTTACCAAAAGCAATATACAGATTCAATGCAATATCTATCAGAATCTCAATACAATTTGTTACAGAGCTTAAAAGAACAATATTTAATTTTACTTGAAACAACAGGAAAGTCAGGATTGAGAAAATAAGTTTTCTCAATGAAAGAACCTCAGGACACACCATCATCCCAGACTTTATGCTATACTATAGAGCTAAAGTAATAAAAACAACCTTGTACTAGCAAAAAAACAGTCTTGTGGATCAATGGAATCAAATAGAAAATCCAGATATTAACCCACACACCTGTGAACACCTGATTTTTGACATAGTGGCCACAAATATTCAATGGAAAAAGGATAGTATCTTCAACAAATGGTGATGGCATAACAGGATGGTAGTGTGTAGAAAACTGCAAATAGATCCAAACCTATCACCTTGCACTAAACTCAAATCAAACTGCATCAGACCTTAACATAAACCTAGCTACATTGAACTTGATAAAAAAGTAAGTGGGAAATACCCCCTAATGCATTGGCAGAGGTGATAACTTACTAAATATAACACCAGTAGCAAAGTCATTAAGAACAACAATTAATAATTGGGACCTCCTATAACTGAGAAGCTTCTGTAAGGTCAAGGACACAGTAAGATAAACAACAGCCTACAGAATGAGAAAAAAATTTTACCAGCCCTACAAGTGACAGAGGACTGATATCTAAAATATGTAAAATATATAAGGACCTCAAGAAAGTAGAGCCGCAATTCCTAAATAATGCAATTAAAAATTGGGTTCAGAACAAAAAAAGGATTTATCTGCAGAACAATTACAAATGAATGAAAGGCACATGAAAAATTGTTCATCTTTAGCCATTAGAGAAATGAAAATCAAAAAACTGAGATATCAGCTTACACCTGTCAGAAAGACTAAGATCAAAAATACAGATGACAACCTATGCTGGAAAGAATGCAGAGCAAGAGTAACACTCCTCAATTGTTGATGGGAATGTAAACTTGTTGAGCTACTGTGGAATGCAGTATGGCAGTTTCTCAGAAAACTGGGAATCAATCTCCCTAAAGAAACAGCAATAGTACAATTGGGCATATACCCTAAAGATGCACATTTGTACCCCAAAGTCATTAGTTCAAATATGTTATAGCAGCATTACTCATAATAGCACTAACCTAGAAACAACCTTGTTGTAACCTAGGAAACAATCTAATCCAAACAACTGAAGAATGTATTAACAAACTGTGGCACATCTATACAATGGAATATCACTCAGCAGGAAAAGAAATGATATCCTAAAATTTGCAGGCAAATGAATGGATTTGGAGGATATCCTCCTGAGCAGGCATCACAAACATAGATTGATAAGCATGGGATGTATACGCTCATTAGTGAATTACAAACAAAAACCAAAAAAAACACCCAAATGAAAACCAAAACAACTGAGCAGCTTGGAATCTGAAGGAACTCAGGAGAGATATCCATGGAGTTCCCTAGGAAGAGAAAATAGAGATTTTCTTAGCTAATTCAGAGCATAAGGGGTTACAAACAAGAAGAGTTCAAAACAAATCATGATAGAAGATGATTGAGTGAGATACTAACAAGGAGGGAGATGAAGATCTTAATAAGAGCTGGAAAAAGACTGGGTACTAGGGAAACCACCAGGAACTCACAGGATGTCCCTGGCCAGGTCTCTTATCAATAGTGAAAGTGTTGCCTAAACAGGACTTTCCCTATAATTAAATGAATAACCACCCTAAGTGCCATCTTAGAGCTTACAACTAGCATTCAATAGAGGTGTGAGCATGGATCAATGGCTGAGCACTCTGTTGAGTCCATGTTCCAGGTCATGGTGGGGGAGAAGACTCTATACAAGCAAGTAGATAGGGACTGTGAGGAAAATTCTCACAGTGATGGCTGGCTTGAGCTCTGGGATGCTCACTGAATCAAAAATAGCCACCGACGAGCCATCAGGAAAAGGAAATATGTCCTCCAAGTATAGGCAACTGTCCATTGACATGGGCAATATGTGGAGCCTGAAGGGGAGTGTTCAGACTGTTTTTGTGAATGGACTGGCACCATTCCCTCTAGAGGAACATGTAACCCAGTCTTGATATTAGGATGAGGAAATCGGACTTGCCTGAAATAGATGATGAGCTAATCTACCCTGGGACCTCTTGCCATTTCTGGGGAGGAGATGGAATGATGGGGCCAAGGGAAGCTGAATGCTGGCCAGGACGAGTCGGGAGGGAGAAGGGAGGTGGAACAAGGGGTGCATTAATAAAAGACTTTATTCTATATAAATAAATAAATAAGAAAAATAAGATTCTTTGTTCACTATACCTCTAACAGAACAGTACAAGAAAAAATTTGCTTTCATACTGCACTTATAAAAATTCTCATCTCTAAAGAGATATCAATGAAACATTCTTCCAGAGCAAATATTAAATTTCTCTACTCTTTGCCAATATTGTGTATGACATATACTAGAAGTGATACATGAACAATTCCCACAATCTATCATTTACCACTATGTGAGCAATATCTTTTTGGCTGACTCAAATATGAATGCATTATAAAGTTTAAAAATGTGAAAAAATTCATGCTTTGGTAATACAAATTGCTCCTAAAAACACAAAGAAGAGATTCTAATAACTAGGATTTAAAATAGGTCAACAAAAATTAGGCTTCAAAAATGCAAATCAGAAGTAATAGATTCTGAAGGCTTAATATTTTTCCAAAGATGGCTAGGAGACATTTTCTATATACAGCACTATTAAAAAAAATTCACCAATTAAATAATTTTTCAAGCCCTTAGATGGTGGATAGAACTTAAATAGTCCTAGAAAATTATCACCTGGAGATCAGAGAGAATGGGCTTTTTTTGATAGAAAATTAAATAATACTTCTACGAATCGTGCCAATTCAGATCTTAATTGCATTTTTTTACGGTCTGAGAATTCTTGTTCAAGAAATTAAACACATAGGAAAATTATATATTGGAATGGTCATTTTTACCACATAAATCAGGTGAGAAAATAAAAATATAGTTGGAGAAGTGCTGTCTGCAGAGCGTGTTCCCATGCATGCTGTAGCAGACAGAGAAAAACTCTGACTGCCACGGTTCCCCCAGCTGCTGCTGAGGGAATTTGCATGGCTACCCTGCATCCAACTGAGCAAATGGAAGAGGACTGAGGACCCTGAAAGACACACTAAGACTCTGCCCAAAGGTGAGGAGGGTTCAGCAGGCACGAGATTCTGAATCCCTGCCAGGGAAAATTGTGCTCCAGTCAGGTTCCGGTTCCGGGACCAGGTGCTGTCTGCAGAGCGTGTCTCCATGCACTCTGTAGTAGACAGAGATAAACTCTGACTGCCACGGTTCCCCTAGCTGCTGCTGAGGGAATTTGCATGGCTACCATGCATCCAACTGAGCATATGGAGGAGGACTGAGGACCCTGAAAGACAGAATCAGACTCTGCTCAAAGAGATGACAGGAGACACACAAGCTCGAGTGCCACAACTGACCAGGAGCCACGTAATCGTGAACCACTGAAGCCATGGGCAGATGAAAGTGCAAAAATTTACATAATAATATAAAGAACAACAAGGTAAGTCCAGAAGAAAGTGGCAGTCCTACAAATACAAGATCTGAACTGAGCAATGAAGAGGAAACAGAAGGAAGGAACACCAAAAATTCATTTATGATGATCATTGAAGCTCTCAAAGAAGATATGAAAAATTCATCACAGTAAAAATTGGTCAAGAGGAGATTTCAATCATGAATATTTATATCCCTAATATAAGGGCACCTACTTATGTAAAAGGAAAACTGCTAAAGTTGAATCACACATCAATTCTTACATCCTAATAGTGGGAGACTTCAATATTCTACTTTCAACCCTGGATAGGTCAACCAGACAGAGACTCAACAGAGAAATAAGGAGTCTAAAAAAGGTTATGATGCAAATGGATTTAATAGATATGTACAGAAGCTTCCACCCAAATCAACAAAATCAGAAATGAAAAGGGGGACATAACAACAGACCCCCAGGAAATATAGAATATTATCAGGTCATATTTTGAAAATCAGTATTCCACAAAAATGGAAGACCTAGAAGAAATGGACAGCTTTCTGGATAGGTACCATCTACCAAAAGTAAATGAAGATCAGATTAATTACCTAAACAGGCCTATAACCCTTAAGGAAATTGAAGCTGTCATTAAAAATCTCCCCAAAAATAAAAGCCCTGGTCCAGATGGTTTCAGTGCCGAATTCTACCAGACATTCAAAGAAGAATTACTACCATTAATCCTCAAACTATTTCACACAGTAGAAACTGAAGGAATATTGCCAAATTCCTTTTATGAGGCCACAAACACCCTAATACCCAAGCCACTCAAAGACACAACAAAGAAGGAGAATTACAGACCAATTTCCCTCATGAATATTGATGCAAAAATTCTCAACAAAATTTTGGCAAACCATATACCACAATGTATAAAAAATATCATCCACCACGACCAAGTAGGCTTCATCCCAGAAATGCAGGGCTGGTTTAACATACGAAAAACTGTAAATGTTATCCATCATATAAACAAACTAAAGGAACAAAACCACATGATCATATCCTTAGATGCTGAAAAAGCCTTTGACAAAATCCAAAACTCCTTTATGATTAAAGCCCTGGAGAGATCAGGAATACAGGGAGAATACCTAAAGATAATAAAGGCGATTTACAAGAAGCCGACATCCAGTATCAAACTTAATGGAGAAAAACTCAAAGCAATTCCACTAAAATCAGGAACTAGACAAAGATGTCCTCTCCCCCTTATCTACTTAATATAGTTCTTGAAGTTTTAGCTAAAGCAATAAGGGAACAAAAAGGGATTAAGGGGATACAAATTGGAAAAGAAGAGGTGAAGCTATCTCTATTTGCAGATGATATGATTGTACACATAAGTGACCCACAATATTCTTCCAAGGAACTGCTAAGGCTGATAACACCTTCAGCAATGTAGCAGGATACAAGATTTACTCAAAGAGATCAGTAGCCCTTCTATGCACTAAAGATGGAAGAGCTGAAAAAGAAATAAGGGAAACTTTACCCTTCATTATAGCAGCAAATAGTATTAAATACCTTGGAGTAACTATAACCAAAGAAGTAACAGACCTATTTGACAAAAATTTTAAATCACTGAAGAAAGGAATTGAAGAGGATATCAGAAAATGGAAAGCTCTTCTATGTTCTTGGATTGGTAGGATCAACATAGTAAAAATGGCAATTCTACCAAAGGCAATCTACAGATTCAATGCACTGCCTATCAAAATCCCAACACAATATTTTTTGGACCTTGAAAGAACAATACTCAATTTCACTTGGAATAACAGGAAAGCCAGGATTGCCAAAACAATTTTACTCAACAAAGGAACCTCAGGAAGTATCACCATCCCTGACTTCAAGTTATACAATAGAGCTACAGTAATAAAAACAGCCTGGTACAGGCATAAAAACAGACTTGTGGATCAATGTAATAGAATTGAGGATCCAGATATTAACCCAAAAACCTATGAACACCTGAACTTTCACAAAGAGGCTGAAGATATTCAATGGGAAAAAGATAGTATATTTAACAAATAGTGTTGGCATAGCTGGATGGAAGTGTGTAGAAAAACGCAAATAGATCCGAGCCTGTCACCCTGCACAAAACTCAAATCCAAGTGGATCAAAGACCTCAACATAAACCCAGCCACTTTAAACATGATAGAAAAGCAAGTGGGAAATACACTTCTGCAAATTGACACAGTCTACCATTTCCTAAATCTAACACCAGTGGCACAGTCACTAAGAGCAACAATCAATGAGTGGAATCTCCTGAAGCTAAGAAGCTTCTGTAAAACCAAGGACACTGTTAATAGAACAAAACATCAGCCTACAGAATGAGAAAAGATTTTCACCAACCCTACAAGTGATAGAGGACTGATCTCTAAGGTATATAAAGAACTCAAGAATCTAGAGACCAAAACCTTGAATAATCCAATCAAAAAATGGAGTTCAGAACTAAAAAAGGAATTCCCAGCAGAAGAATTACGAATGGCTGAAAGGCATCTGAAAAAGTGTTCATCATCTTTAGCCTTAACAGAAATGCAAATCAAAACAACTTTGTGATAACACCTAACACCTTTTAGATTGGCTAAGATAAAAGACACAGATGACAACCTATGCTGCAGAGGTTGCAGAGCAAGTTGAACACTCCTCCATTGTTGGTGGGAGTGTAAGCTTGTTCAGCCACTTTGGAACGCAATATGGTGGTTTCCCAGAAAATTGAGAATCAGTCTTCCCAAGGACCCAGCAATACCACTTCTGGGTGTATACCCTAGAGAGGCACATTCACACTCCAAAGGTATTAGCTCAACTATGTTCATAGCAGCATTATTTGTAATAGCAAGAACCTGGAAACAACCTAGATGTCCCTCAACTGAAGAATGGATTAACAAACTGTGGTACATCTACACAATGGAATACTACTCAGCAGTAAGAAATACCACTTCTGGGTGTATACCTTAAAGATGCACAGTCATACTCCAAAGGCATTAGCTCAACTCTGTTCATAGCAGCATTATTTGTAATAGCAAGAACCTGGAAACAATCCAGATGTCCCTCAACTGAAGAATGGATTAACAAACTGTGGTACATCTACACAATGGAGTACTACTCAGCAGTAAGAAAAAATGATATCCTACAATTTGCAGGCAAATGGATGGACTTAGAGAATGTCTTCCTGAGCGAGGTATCACAAACTCAGAAAGATAAGCAGGGGATGTACTCACTCATTAGTGGTCTCTAAACAAACAAACAAGAAAAAAGGCATGCATGCCCAAGCTGGAAACCACAAGCACTGAACTGCTTGGGATCAGAAACACCCTGGACTGACTCCTTGGATCCCACTTCCCTTAGAGGAACACTTGACTCACTCTTGTTGGAGGGGGGAGAAAACTAGATCTGCCAGGAGTGGAGACTGAACTAAGCAATAGTTTTTCAGTGGGATCATGGGGCTGTATGCTGCCTGCCCAGGAAGGTGCATGGAGAGTTGTGGAGAAGAAAAAATGACCTGATATTGCAGGAGGGGGACGGGACCTTGAATAAGGATATACAAGGATAGAAAGTGTGACTTCTTTGTTAATAATAAAAAAAAAAGAAAAAATTCTGCCCATCAATTTGTAGAAAGCTTGGACCTTGTTAGAACACTGGTATACAATCAAATGGATGCCAGAATTTGCTAGTTCATCCTAAGTGAGCTTCCATTTCCAAGCGGAAGTTATACTGTCTGTCCCCAGTACCTTCTGTTTTCCTCTGCATGGTGTTTTAGCTTATTACATCTCCTGTATGCAACTCCTATTTAAAAAATAGTGCCTTCTCAACAAGGGGATACACTGATAAGAAATGAGACTTCAATCAATAATAAATAAAAAATCAAAAGGACAATATTTAAATAACTTTAAAATAGTGCTCTTTCTTCTTCCAATATTTTTAAATTGTCATTGATTTTATCTGTGTCTTTGCCTTCTGTGTCTGTCCTTGGAGGACTGCTCCCTGATCCTCCTGTTTGAAGTATTTATTTTAATTCAAGTTTCATCTGTAAGTGGTCTGTGTTGTTCTCAGATAAAAGTAACAGTTCAAACAACCATCACCACTCAGCATGTATATACAAACATTGTTATCTAGTCCTACATTTCTGAATTTTAAAAGATTAATGTATGTATATTTCCTTTTGGTCAACTCTTTTAGAATGAAATATCTGGTATGATTTACAGTATCTCTTTTGAATCTGTAATGTGCAACATGCTTTCTACATACGTGTAACATAAAGAAATAATTGAATGAATGTGGAAAAAATATATAGCTGGAAAAGTTTTCTGATTTAAATTTAAAAGGAAAATTAAGACTTCATCAATTGTCAGAAGTAGACCAAGCAGAAATTGTTTTAACTTTAAAAAAATTGACCAATTACTGCCAGAAAGTAAACTTTTGCAAAGAGCTTGGGCTTATTTATTAGAAGACCTTAACAAAAGATGTCCTCATAACAAAATAATTCAATCTTGAAGAGGATCTAACTGGATTGTTCTTCATGTTATATGTGAAACACCAATTTCTGAAGCTTCTACATTTTATACTGATGCTAATAAATCATGAAAGGCAGATTAAAAATCAGAAAATGTAATTTAAGTGGCTCAAATCTTTTATATTTTTGTTTCAAAATCTAAATTATGTTATTATGGTTCTAATGGATTTTATTGAACCCTCTCTTAACATAGTCACTAATTGTCAGTATAAAGAAAGAGTTGTTTTACATATCAAAAGTACTGAATTTATTCCTGGTAAGTCAGAACTAACTATTAATTATTCTGTTACAAGAAATTATCAGAAATAAAAATCATCCCTTATATAAAACATACAAGTGATTTTATATGGGTCTGCCTGGTCCCTTATCACAAGATAATAATGATATTGATAAATTATTGAGAGGAAATACACTAGAGGTCTAGAATTTTATAAAAAAAAGATCATGTCAATATTCAATGTTTAAAAAATAATATCTCCATACTTTCAAACATGACAAAGAAATTACAAAATATGTCCTATCTGATTTTTCTATAATTATACTTCATTATTAGCAGAAAGCAATTCTAAAGGAATACATAGAAATAAAATTTTGTGGATTGATGTGCTTCATTTTACAGAATTTGAAAATATAAAATATATACATTATAAAATAAATATATTTTCAAGATTTTAATGGGCAACTGCTATGAGTTTCAAAAAGGCTGATTCTGTAATTATAGATTTGCTAGAAATTATGGCCATGATGGGAATACCTGTAAAATTTAAGACTGTTAACACTTTAGCATGTCTCTAGCAAAATAAAACAGTTTTTTGCTTATTATAATATATAGCATAATATAGTTATACCACACAATCCTACAGTAGAAGCAGTCATAGAGACATCAAATTGAATTGTAAAAACTATACTAAACAAACAGAAAGAGGTAAGAAATGCACACAAAAATAAACTAAATAATACTTCATTAAATTTGAATTTTCTCAATGCTAAAGAGTATTAACCAACAGCTAATGAAGGCATTAAAGTATAGAATTAAATTACTGGGGTTGGAGTGGTGGCTCAAACTTTAAAAGCACTGGCTGCTCTTCCAGAGATTCTGAGTCCAATTCCCAGCAACCACATGGTGGCTCACAACCATCTACAACGACATCTGGTGTCTGCTTTGGATATGCAGGTATATGTGCGGATAAAACACTGTGTGTATAATAAATACATTTTTAAAAAATACTGAGCTAAATTAGGTTTTCTACTTCAAAGATGTGTTTATCTTTAATTGGAAACCAAGATATGGCTATGTTGTGGAAAAGGTTTTGCTTTTGTTATAACAGGTGAAAAAAAAAAAACCCTACAGATACCATCAAAATTAATAAATACTCAATTCAATGCAAAGAGAAAAACTTTTTGATAAGGAGAAATGATGATTTATCCAATGATTCTTTAGGTTATAAGAAAACCTCACCAAACAAAGGTTGGGGCAGGTTTTTGTTTTTGTCTTTAGAGAAAACGGAGAATACCCATTTCACAAAATCAAAAGGCCTTGGACATCTAGCTGTCTAACGAAGGAGGAAAGTTTATTCAGAAAAAATACTTCTTTCTTTCTTTCTTTCTTTCTTTTCAGAAATAAAGTTTTTTTTTTTTTTTTTTTTTTTTTTTTTTTTTTTTTTTTTTTTTTTTTTTTTTTTTTTTTTTTTTTTTTTTTTTTTTTTTTTTTTTTTTTTTTTTTTACCATGTATCCCCTTGCTCCCCCTCCTTTTCCCCTCCCAAACCCTCCCTGTCTGCTTTCAGCCTCCCTTTTCCCAATCCCCCCCATTCCCTCCCCCAAAAGGGTAAGAATTCCCAAGGTGAATCAGCTCAGCATCCACTCCAGGAAAGTCCAATTATCAATCAAAATAATATTAAACTCTAAGTACCAATATATTCTATAGGGTAAAATCTCCTTGCCTCATATTTATATCTCTTTATCCATATGAAAATTTTAAGTTCCAGTTCAATAATATTTAAAGCTAGCTTTAGAGTTAGAGTGTAACTGTCTTTTTCTCTAAACTTAAGCATGCTTGGTAAAGAAAAATGCAAAATTTCTGAATCATATCAGAAGAGCCATCTGATATGGGACAGAAGAATAACTAAAAAGAATGAACTGTTATTTTGTTACTAAATATATAATATATAAATGTTATATCAAAATGTAAAATTATATGTACATATAATTTTTAAACTTGACATATTTTTGTTTATATAAAGTACTAATTAACTGTATAAAGAGGCATTTTCTAGTTTCCTGTAAATTTGAGTTTTAGTCTCTTATTGACATTCTGCAATGAGCCATCATACTGCCTAACTGCAATATTTAAAGTCTTTTATAGGAAGATGAGTCTCCAAAACAATGAGTGTACATGGACTATGATAACATCATTAGGCTGACAAACACTAAACAGTGATTAGCTCTTAAATACAAACTGCTCAGGACAATTTTTGGGTGGCTAGCAGAGATGCAATAGCATCACAGACTATTCTACACAGGACTTGAGACAATCCCTCAACTTTCTCACTATGAAGAGCCTAGACAACAAATGATACAGCTCTTTATCTCAGAATTTGAAAATTAATAAAAATTTTCTTTCCAGGGTCTTCTAACTATTCTAGACAGCAGAAAAAATTTAAGAACATGACACCCACATTTACAACAATTAAGGCAGATGGTTTTTGGTATTTTATTGAGTTATAAATAATTGTCATTATTTAGGATGATTGGTTAAAAATTATTATTTGTAATTGTTAGGAAAAAAGCTGAAAAAGTTTATTAGTTTTAAAATTTTGTTTGAAGAGAAAAAAAGAATATAGATATAATAGGATAGAAGTATAAATTATTCAATTTACTCACAGATAAAGGGAACATAAATACGACAATATATAAGAATAGATTATTGAATCAACTTTTAACAAAGCAATTACTAGTTTTAAATATTTTTAATTGGATTGGAGTTTTTTATATTAATACAAAATTAAGATTAATGTTACTGTATATATATTTCTATGTTTGTTCAAAGTATTGTACATATACAATTTATCTGACAATGTAATGTAAATTTTTAATCCTAGAAATTATTATTATCAACTAATCATGATATAAACAAATGTAAGTTACACATCACAATCAATCTTACAGATGTAATAGATATGTTTTCAAGATCAAACAGATATATTTTAAATGGATAAGTTATATTCAAGAATTTCAGACATCTACAGAGTATGGCACTTAAAGTATTTTTAATAAAATTGGTTCTTTTTATTTTTATTTTTATGACAATGAGACATGTCTGCCCCTAGCAGCACAAATCTACTTTGGGAAGATGATGGGCATCAAAAAAACTCCAGATTGAGTTGACTACTTTATGGCAAAAGTTAGCAACTAGGCAAGAAGGTTCTTTTTTCTTAACTGCTGAGAGTATAATATCTAAAATAAATATGCAGGGTACACACAAAAGAACTACTAATCCTTGCCAGAAAAAGGTAGAAAGATCTTTAAGAATATTCTGCATCACAGAGTAGTCTGTTAGATATTCAAGGCCCCTGGGCTGAACATGGATGCTCCCGTGCTGCAGAGGAACCTTGAGCGTCGACTGTTCAAGTACCCAACTGTAGCATTATGTGTCTGGCCCAGTCTTTCTGGCCTAGCCCTGAGTTTCTGTCTCACAGACCCACAGACTCACAGTCTGCATAAACACACAGATGCTTATTTTAATTTCTAGCTGTTTGACCTGGGGCTCAGGCACATAACTTGCTAACTCATTACTCTTAAACTAACCTATGATTCTTATCTTGTTTAGCCATATGGCTTGGTACCTTTTCTCAAAAAAGCATTTTAACTTCTGTGTCTGCTAGCATCTCATTGCTGTGTCCCTCTTGCTTCTCTGTGGCATTTTTGCTCTGTTATTTCTGTTCCCAGAGTTTTCTTAGTCTGGCAGTGCCACGAGCACTTCCTATCTTCCTTCAGCCAATCTGCATTGTTATTAAACCATTAGGTGGAAATATTATTTACAGTGTAACAAAATAATCCCACTACAGCTAGCTGTTTCATTATTTACATTTTTTGGAAGTTGTTTGCTTACACTTTCTGTTTACTTAGTTAATATTATTTTCTTCTTGTGTCTCTGAGGGAGTTAAAAATGAGTTAGTTATTGTTTTCTAGGGATAGTTTTAGAATAGAAGCTCACTAAAATCTTAAAGTATATAAGATTGAAAGATATAAAAAGATAATTTCAGTTAGTAATACAAATTAGATAGAAAGTGAATTTGGACTCACCAAAATAGAATAAATAATGGAATATATTCTTTAAATTTGTCAATTGTTTCTAGACTGGACATTACTGATATAGTTTTTGTCGGTATATATTTTAAATACTTATTCCTCTTGTATACAGTTTTTCTTATATTAGTTATAACCTTTTTATTTTGGGCACATAACTGTGTGGAAGTATATATTTAATAAAATTAGTCTGGAATATCAAATAATCAACCACAAAGCTAAAGTGTAAAGGTAATGGAGTAGTCACTCACCTATCCACTAAATTCTAGATTTAAAAAAATTGAAAGAAAGAAATTAAGATAGCTGAAAAGAGAAGAGAAAAGTTCTTTTTTAAATTTTTTTAGAGAAATTTTGGATTGGAGGACAGTTTAGAGATAGGATTGAAAAGTGGCATGTGAGAAGTGGCTATGATTTGTTTCTCTGTCTCTCTCTTATTCCAAGTTTTCATCAATGCCTGGCTACAGCTTTTCATTATATATCAAATAGAATTTATAATATCTTTTGTTTATTTTTTATATATAATAACTAAATTTGAAAAGAATTAGGAACTTCCAAAAAATTAGTGAATTAAGACAATATAGTAATATTACTTAGTGTTTAAAAAATAAGAAATTTACAGATAAATGAATGCAACTGAAAATATCAGCCTAAGCACACCCAGATGCTCCCAAACAAATATTACTTATGCTCACATGTATATTAGATATGATGTCATTGAAAAGCTAAAATTTATACAACCTTAGTATTTTGTTGTCATGGTAGAAAACATGGCAAGCAGGATCTAGTTAAATGGTACATTATAATCCATAGAAAGAGAAAGACTAGTCCTGACACAGGCTTTAAATTCTTAAAACTAGGGTCAAATGAGATACTTCTTTCAACATGGCCTTACCTACTCAAAACTCCAATCCTAATAAAGAGTTTCATACCCTAGTGACTAGGTCTCCATCTATATAACCATAGTACAAAATTCTTATTTATGCTACAGCTTATTAAATATAGAAAAGTCAAATTTCTGCTGAAGATTCTTCTCCAAAATGATGAGAACAAATACAGAGACCAATATTCAGAATAAAATACTTAGAACAAAGACTACCTGCTGATCTTATTAGAACAGAAACTGTCTTTAATATAATCTAATGGTCTTTCACGGTAAAAGTCCTGGAGAGACTATGGACGCAAAGTATACACCACAAAAAAGGCAATATACAGAAAATATTCACCCAACATCAAGCTAAAGTAAAGAAATAAAAAAAAATTAATTACAACAAGAAATAACAGTCTTTGAGACATTGGCTGTAGGGAAAAAACCCATGTACCCCCATTTCCAAACATTCCTGCCTCAATCACAGGCCACTAGGGAAGAATCCTGCAGGCAGAAATATCTCTTTAACACCACAGTTTGTGGCACCAAGCAATGTATAAGAGCCACCGTACCCCTCAAACACACCCCTTACCCTGATAACTCAGGGGTTCCCTAATACAGAAATTTGTATAGCTCCAATTGGACAAGTGCGAATCTCATATACATACATATATATATATATATGTATATATAAAATCAGCCTGCACTTATTGGGCTATGAGCAGCTCCCACAGAAAGAGTCATAAGCTCCTATTGAACTAAGACCACATCTCTTTGACAGAGAATATGCTAACTCCAAGTGTACCAAGAGCTGAGGCTGGACCAGGAAAGGATCTCTGAGACAAAGACACAGCCAGATGTGATTGAACATAGATTAGCTCACTGAGACAGAGACAAATTCTGCATTTATTTGAGAAAAATATGGGTATATGCTAGTGTAGTAATAGATATAACAACATAAAGAACAATACGACACCACCAGAATCTCATGGTTCTACAACACCAAGACATGAAAATTTCAATGTAAAGAAGCATAAGGAAACAACCTTAAAAATAAGTTTATGAAGATAAAATTCTTTTAAAAATTAGTTAAAAATTCAATTGAACAGATAGAGGAAAATACAAACTAAAAACTGGATAAAATAAATACATCTCTTAAAACAACAGGAAAAAAAACAGACAAGCAGTTAAAATAGTGAAGGAAACAGTTGAAGACTTAAAAATTGAAATAGGAGCAATAAAGAAGCCAAGAACTCACACAGCTGAGAGGTCAGAGGTCAGATAGTGACTTATGCCACCTGAATCCAGGCCCTGAAGTGGCCACTCAACTTTGGTGAAAAACACAGCCCACCTCAAACACAACTAGAGTAATAGCAGCAGGGGAATAGCTGTGTTCCTTGATCCTGGCACACCACTGAGAGGTGAAAGATCAGGCAGTGACATCTGCTCCCTGAGAACAGAAGAATGCAGTCTGCCCAGACCATGGCTGACATAGTAGCTGCAGAGGAGCAGAGGAGACCCTAGGCTCACAGGTAAGAGATCAGAGGGCAGACGGTGACTTCTGCCACCTAAACAGAGGCCCTGAGATGGGCACTCATTCAGCTTCAGCAGCACAGAGCACAATCTGCCCTCAACACAACTGGCATAATAGCAGCAAGTAAACAACCAAGTCCCTGGGCACATAGCTAGGAGGTGAGAGGTCAAGAGGTAAAAACTAGCATCATAGCACTGGGACCTCACAAAAGCAGCCAACCCTCTGAACACATAGCAGATTAAGAGCCCATAGACCAACAATCCACGAAGAGCTAACCAAGAACTAACCAAGAATGAATTGAGGAAACAAAAGCCAGAGGCCAGTGCAAGAATAAATACAACAATACAAAGGTCAACAAGACACCACCAGAAGAAGCAAGGGGTTCTATATCTTCAAGACCTGAACATAAAAATGAAGAGGGAACAAAAGGAAATTACCTTAAAAACAGCTTTATGAAACTAACAGAAGCCTTAAAAGAGGATATAAAAAACTCTCTTAAAGATATAGAAGAAAATCTTCTGGGGCAGAAGACTCAATCGTGGTAATGGATATATCACTTAAAGAAAACACTAAAAACCAAAAAGTCATAACACAAAATATCCAGGAAATTTGGGACACCATGAAAAGTCCTAACCTGAGAGTAATTGGAATCCAAGAAGGAGAAAAATACCAGTTGAAAGGCCAAGAAAATATCTTCAACAAAATCATAGAAGAAAACTCCAACCTAAAAAAAGAAATGCCTGTAAAAATATAAGAAGCATACAGAATAACAAAAAAAAAAATTAGACTACCCCTCAAATAAGTCTGCTCACCACATAATAAAAAAATGACAAAGCATAAAGAACAATGAAAAAATTAAGATTGGCAAAGGAATAGGGTCAATTTACCTACAAAGGCAGACTCATCAGAATAGCACCAGATTATTCAATGGAAACAATGAAAGCAAGAAGGTTCTGGTCAGATATTATACAGACACAAAAAGTACATGAATGCCAACCTAGACAACTTCAACCAGCCAAACTATTAATCAACATAGATGAGGTAACCAAAATATTTTCACGAAATAGCCAGGTTAAAAAATACCTAGCCACAAATCTAGCACTACAAAAAGCCCTAGAGGAAAATCTCTAACCTAAGGAAACCAGAAACATGCATGTAACCACAAACAATTGATAAGCCCACAGAAGACCCAACCAAAAATGGAAATACAGGATACTACCAAAAATAACAAGAAATATTGATAATTGGTCATTAATATCCTTTAATATCAATGGCATAACCATTTGAATATTTAACAATATAGAACATCAAAAATTAATTTAAAAGGAGAAGTTATAATATATGCTGGTATAATGTGGTAAAATAAAAAAAATGTTCATTTATTGCTAGCAACATTACAAATTGTTATGGCTACTATGGAAATTAATGCAGAGAATTCTTTAAAAGATTAAATAAATTTAATTTAAAAATTAACAAAATAGACTTTAAACTAAAATAAAAAGACTCAATAAAAAGAGACCAGTAAGGTCACTACTTATTCATCTCAGGACATATCTACCAAGACAAAATTTCAATCCTAAAGATCTATGCCCCTACATATGTAAAAAAAAATTACTAAAGCTTAAACCTCATATCAAACCTGACATATTAATATTTGGAGACTTCAATTCTCCACATTCACCCTTGGATAGGTCAACAAGAGAGAAACTCAACAGAGAAATATGAGATCTAGCAAAAGTCATGGCCCAAATGGACTGAGTAAATATATACCAAACCCTATACCCAAACATAAAAGAACATACGTATTTCTCAGCAACCCATGAAACTTTCTCTAAAATTGACCACAGACTAGGTAATAAAGCAAATATCAACATTTACACAAAAATGGGTATAACTCCTTGTACCATGTCAGATCACCATGGCCTAAAGTTAGAATTTAGCAACATCAAGGATCATAAAAAGCCTAGTAACTCATGGAAACAAAGAAAGAAATCAAAGACTTTCTAGAATGTAGCAAAAATGTATTCATGACATACCCAAACTTGTGGAATACAATGAAAGCAGTCTTCAGACAAAAATTCATAGCACTAGACACTTACATGAAAAGATTGGAGAAATCTCACCCAAGAGAAATATCAGAACAGCTGAAAGCCTCAGAACAATTAGAAGCAAACTCACCTAGAAAGAATAGATGTCAGGAAATAATCAAACTTACAACTGAAATCAACACAATTGAAACAAACAAAAAAATTTAAGATATCAGTGAATCAAAGAGTTGGTTCTTTGAAAATGTCAACAAGATTAAAAAAAAAAAAACAAAAAACAAAAAAAAAACCTCTTATCTAAACTAAACAAAAAGCCGAGAAAGTATCCAAATTAACAAAATTAGAAATAAATATGGGGACATAAGAACAGACCACCAGAAAATCCAGAGAAAGATCAGGTCATACTTTAAAAATATATACTTAAAAAATTAAATAAATAAAAGGAAAACCTAAAAGAAATGTACAGTTTTCTGAACAGGTATCATTCACCAAAATTAAATAAGATCAGATTGAAGACCCAAACAGAAATATAACACCAAAGGAAATTCAATCTGTCATTAAAATTCTCCCAAATGAAAAAAGCCCAGGATCATAAAGTTTCACAGCAGTATTCTACCAGATATTCAAAGAAGAGCTAATACCAATTCTCCTCACACTCTTACATACAGTAGAAACTGAAAGAATATTCTCAAACTCTTTTTGTGAGGCCAAAATAACCCTAATACCCAACGTGATGTTTCCCTTATTTCTTTTTTCAGCCCACTTATCTTACTGTATAAGAGTGCTAGGGATCTGCAAATAGAGATATTTTTACTTCTTTTTCTCCAATTTGTATGTGCTTAATCTCCCTTTGTTCTCTTATCACTTTAGCTGAAACTTTGAGAAATATTTTGAATATATAACAGCTACAAATAGTATTAAATACCTCAGTGTAACTATAACCAAAGAAGTATCAGATCTGTTTGACAAAAATTCTAAGTCTTTGAAGAAGGAAATTGAAGAGGATGCCATAAAATCAAAAGATCTCCCCCGTTCCTGGATAGGTAGGATCAACATAGTAAAAATGGTAATCTTACCAAAATGCTATCTAAAGATCCAATGCAACTCCCATCAAAATCCCAACACAATTTTTTTACACACTGTGAAAGAACAATACTCAATTTCATTTGGAATAACAGGAAAGCCAGGATTGACAAAAAAATTTTGCTCAACAAAATAATCTCAGGAGGCCTCATCATCCCCAACTTCAAATTATATTATAGAGCTACAGTAATATAAACAACTTGGAACTGGCATTAGTGTTAGGGTTAGGGTTAGGTTTGTAGATCAATGGAATCCAATTCAACACCTCAACATTCACCCACACACCTATGAACACCTGATTTTTGACAAAGAGGCCAAAAATATACAATGTATGAAAGACCGTATTTTCAACAAATAGTGTTGGTATAACTGGATGGTAGTGTGTAGAAAAATGAAAATAGATCCAAACCCATCCCATTGCAAAAAACTCAAATTCAAGCAGATCAAGGATCTCAAGATAAACCCTGCTACACTGAACTTGATAGAAAAGAAAGTGGGAAATACCTTCCCATGTATTGGCACAGGTGACCACTTCCTAAATATAACACCAGTAGCACAGACACTCAGAACAACAATCAATAGGGGGGACATCCTGAAACTGAGTAGTTTCTATAAGGCCAAGGACACAGCTAATATGACAAAATGTCAGCCTATAGAATGGGAAAATATGTTTACCAACCTTATAAGTGACAGAGGATTTATCTCTAAAATATATAGGGAACTAAAGAAACTAGAGCCCAAAACCCTTAATAACCCAGTTAAAAAATGGGGTTCAGAACTAAAAAGGGAATTCTCAGCAGAAGAATTACAAATGGCTGAAAGGCACATGAAAAAGTGACCAACATCTTTAGCCATCAGAGAAATGCAAATCAAAACACCTTTGAGATATCACCTTATATCTGTCAAAATAGCTAAGTTTGAAAACACAGATGATAGCCTCTGTTGGAGAGCATGCTGACTAAGGGGAACACTTCTCCATTGTTGATGGGAGTATAAACTTGTTGAGCCACTCTAGAATGCAGTATGGCAGTTTCTTAGAAAACTGAGAATCACTCTGTCCAAGGATACAGCTATAACACTTTTACAAATATATCCTAATGATGCACAGTTACACTCCAAAAGCATTAGCTCAATTATGTTCATAGCAGCATTATTCATATCAGTAAGAACCTGGAGACAACCTAGATGCCCCTCAACTGAAAAATGGATTCACAAACTGTGGTACATCTGCACAATGGAGTTATACTCAGCAGTAAGAAAAAATGATGTTCAAAAGTTTGCATGCAAATGGATGGTTGTAGAGAATATCTTCCTAAGCAAGGTATCACAATCCCAGAAAGAGAAGCAGGAAATATACTCACTCATTAGTGGACTTTAAACAACAACAAAAGAACTGTCATTGTATACAAGAGCTCAATTCTAGAACATAGCTTAATGACACAGTGCTTCACTTCCACATTGATGACCTCTGGCAAGGGTGTGGGTGAGGAAAGACTTGCTTTCTTTAAACTTTTGGCCACAGGGAGTTTAATTTTACTCCAGTAAGTAATTGAACAGAATGAATGGATGTTTTTGTAAATGGGGATATGATAAGAGTAGGTATGAATCTGAGATGTCTGATAACTGAGTTTGATGGGGTGCATGATGTAAAATCGCCAAATTATAAATATATAACGAAAAAGAAAAGATAAACAAAATTACAGATGCCTTCACAATTTAAAGAAGAAATGGCATATAAAAATATAAAAACTATATAGAACAAAAATAGACTATACCCCTAAATATCCTGCCTATGACATAATAATTAATCCAGTAAACATACAGAAGAAAGAAAGAGTATTAAGAATTGCAACGGACAAACGCCAAGTATCTTATAAAGAAAGAGTTATGTGAAAAACAACTGTCCTTTCAATGGAAACTATAGAAGCCAGAAGGTCTTAGGCAGATTTTATACAGACACTAAAAGACCACAGATGTCAACTCAAACCACTATACCCATGAAATATCCTAATTTTCATAGTTGGATTAAACAAAATATTTCATGAAAAAACAGATTTAAACCAACTTTATGCACAAAATGAGCAATAAAGAATCCACTAGAAGGAAAACTT
This sequence comes from Sigmodon hispidus, assembly GCA_004025045.1. Lineage (NCBI taxonomy): Eukaryota > Metazoa > Chordata > Mammalia > Rodentia > Cricetidae > Sigmodon > Sigmodon hispidus. The sequence goes on along the minus strand of PVIH01022547.1, from coordinate 5,724 downwards.
TAGCTTAACATGTTAGATACACCCAACAAAATGCAAACAACAGATAATGCAAAAAACACAAAATTTTAAAGAAGGAAGACATACACACACAGCTACCAAAAATAGCAGAAATTAATAATCCCATGTCATCAGTATCCCATAATATTAAGGACTTAATTTACCTATAAAATATGCAGACTAACAGACTGGATATGAAAACTGGAGCCATGTTTCTGCTGCACACAGGGAACACTGCTCAAGTATAAAGACAAGCACTATCTCAAAGTATAAGGTTGGGAAAAGACATTCCAATAAAATGAAATTAAAATATAAGTTGGTGTAGCACTGCTAATAACTAAAAATTTGACTTCAAAGTAAAATAAATCATAACAGATACAGAAGGTAATTACATATTTGTCTCAGAAAAAGTTTATCAAGGTGAACTCATAATTTTCAACTTATGCCTCCATACAAGGGTGCCCACATATGAAAAATTATTAATTAGGCTTAAATTACACATCAAACCCCACACACTAATAGTGAGAGATTCCACCGATAGGTCTACCAGACAGAAACTTAACAGAGCTATAAGCAATCTATCAGATATTATGACTAAAATGGACTTACCAGATAAATACAGAGCATTCTACCAAACCAAAAGAATATAACTTCTCAGTACACCATGAAACATTCTCTAAAATTGACCACATATTCACTCATGAAGCAAATATGAATAGATCTAAAAATTGGAATAACTTCTTGTATCTTATCAGAGTTCCATGAACTATGTTAGAGTTCAACAACACAAGCCACAGAAATCCTACAAACTCATAAAAACAGAACATCTCTCAGTTGAACTACTTCTGGGATAAGAAAGAAGTGAAAATATAAATTAAACTATTCCTAGAATTTAATGAAAATAAATTCATTTCATGCTCAAACTTAAGGGACACAATGGAAGCCATCCTAAATTAAAAGTTTATAGCACTTTTTTTTTCTTTTTTTAATTATTATTATGAACAAAGAAGTCACATTTCCTATCCTTGTATATCCTTATTCAAGGTCCCTTCCCCCTCCTGCCACATCAGGTCATTCTTTCTTCTCCACAACTCCCCATCCCCTCCCTGGGCAGGCAGCAGACAGTCCCATAGTCCCACTGACCCAATATTGCTTCTTCTCAGGCTGCCTGAAAAGCAGAGTGTACAATTCTCAGCTACTTTTCCAGGACTATGTCTGCCTATGTGCCACCATAATGATAATGAACTAAACTTCTAAAATGCAAGCCATCTCCAATAAAATACTTTCATTCATGAAAAATAAGTTTATAGCACTAAGTACCTACATATAAATGTTGGAAAAATCTCAAAGAAGAGACTTAACAGCTCAACTTATACTTGTAGTACAAAAGGAAGCAAACTCACTCAAAGAGAACAGTAGGAAATATACAAACTCAAGACTAAAATTAATAAAATTGGAACAGGGAGAAGAATATAAAAAAAATCACTGAAACTATGAATTGGTTCTTTCAGAAAGTCAACAAGATAGGCAAACCTTTATCCAAACTAACCAAAAAGCTGAGAATTTAAACTAAAAAAATCAGAAATAAAAAGCAGACATAACAGACATTGAAAAAATATATAGAATGTATACACCGTACCTCAAAAACTGGTTCTCTAAAAATTTGAAAACCTAAAAGAAATGGACAGCTTTATGGATAAGTGTCATTTACCAAAATTAAAAGGGGACTAGATAAACTATGGAAGAAAATAGAATCAGTAAATAAAAATTTCCCAACCTAAAAGGCCAGGCCTAGATGGTTTTTATGCAGAACTCTGCTAGCATTTTAACAAAGAATGCCAATACTTCTCAAATTGATTCACACAATAGAAATAAAGGAAACCATGCAAAAATCTCTTTATGGGCTTATTGTTACCATGATACACAAACCACACGAAGACCCAACAAAGAAAAATATACACAGACCATTTTCTCTCAGGAATGTTGTTGCTAAAATGCTCAATAAAATACTAGAAAACAGAATAAAAGAATAAATCAAACAAATCATCCACAATGATTAATTAGGCTTTATCCCAGGGATGCAGAAATGGTTCAACATATGAATGTCTGTTAATATCCATCATATAAACTACCTGAAAGAAAAAAAAAAAAACATGATCATCTAACTATATGCTGAAAAAAGCTTTGACAAAATCCAACATTCATTCATGATAAATGTCTTGGAGGGATCAGAAATACATTGAACATACTTTAACATAATAAACATAATGTAGTATGACGATATATTTTATATTTAATAAAATCAGCCAACAGCCAACATTAAATTAAATTAAATCAAAGCAATCCTACTGAAATCAGGAAAAAGACAAGGCTGTCTACTCTTTCCCTATGTATTTAATATACTACTAGAAATTTTTGCTAGAGCAATAAGATGACAAAGGAAAATTAAAGGAATACAAATTGCAAAGGAAGAAGTCAAGCTATCACTATTTTCAGATGATATAATTGTATATATAAGTTTCTCTGAAAATCCTAACAGTGAAGCCTACAGATAAAAAGCACCTTTATCAGTATGGCAGAATACAAAATAAACTCAAGTAAAATCAATAGCCCTCCTATACAAAATGATAAAAGAGCTAAAAAAGCAATCAGGTAAGCATTACTCCTTATAATAGTTGCAAATTATATCAAATATCTTGAGGTAACTCTAACCAAAAAAAAGTGAAAAAACTGTAAGACAATAACTTTAAGTCATTGAAAAAAGAAATTTAAGAAACTATTAGAAAAACGTAAAGATCTCCCATGCTCTTAAGTAGTTAGGGTGAACAAAGTAAATATTTGCAGCCTTACCAATAGCAACCTCTAGATTTAATGAAGTCCCCATCAAAATACCAATACTACTCTTCACTGAACTTGAAAGAACAATGCTCAATTTCATATGGAAGAACAAAATTTCCAGGCTCATCAAAACAATCCTGTTCAATAACAGAGTCATCACCATATGTATATATATGTATATCACCATATAAATATATTCTATTTCTGTTTAAGGTGTTTTGTATACCTGTCTAGATTTTCTGTATAATAATATCTATTTAATAAATTGTTATTAATTTTTCCTATAGATTTACCTTCATTTAATGTTTTTTATTTTTACTTTTTATTTATTATAAATAAAGTCATATTTTTTATCCATGTATATCCTTGTTCAAGCTCCCTTGAAGTCACTATACAAAACTGTATACCCCTTTATAGATTGACTTTTTTCAATATAGGCTTCAGTCTTTAGATTATGAAAATTACACATTATAGTTATTTAGATTTGCCATATACTAGTTATGTTGTTTAGATTTTTCAAATATGTAATAAAATATGTCAGATAGGAAGAGTATTCAAGATCTTCACAGACCTTAAAAAATATGACATTTAATGTTTCATTATTTCAACTTAGTCATGAGAGACATGATAACTCTTGGCACAACCATTTCTTTTCCAGGATTTTTTTTTGGGCAACAAAGACACTCCACTAGGTGTTTGTCTTCCTTGACAGATAGTTGCCTATTTGACAGAAAACTCTTATTGCCTTGACTGCTGACAGTAAACATGCTTTCCAATTCAGACCAGCAAGGCAACAATAGTGACTCCTAAAACCTAAGGAGACAAGATAAGACAGTTTCTCAAAACTCCTTGCTTCAGGGCTGGAAAGATGGCTCAGAAGTAAAGAGCACTGACTATTCTTCCGGAGGTCCTGAGTTCAATTCCCAGCAACCACATGGTGGCTCACAACCATCTATAATGACATCTAGTATCTTCTTCTGTATACTGTATACATAATAAATAAATAAATCTTTAAAAAAAATAGCCTTGCTTCTAAAGAAATCTATCAGATATTTTAGGCCTATAGTAAAAAATGAAAAAAATGGTAGATACTCCAACTTTATTTCTGGCTCCATATATAAAATAAAGCTAAATGGAATAAAAAACATAATAGGAAAGATCATACGCTAGTCAGATATGTATCTTAAGCAAGAGAAAATGCTAGTGGCCGAAATAATTTACAAATGTATCAATGTCCAAAGGAGAACTAATGCACTCATGCTATTTTCAACGATTTTGATTACTATCAACAAACTGATGGTTAAGGCTTATTGTGAAAGACAATGTTTACATATCATATTGAATAAAGAGCACTAATACCAATGCTCCCCAAAATGTTCCATAAAATTGAAACTGAAGAAATATTGCCAAACTCTTTTTATGAGGCTATTGTCACCCTGATACTGAAGCTACACAAACATGAAACAAAGAAAAAGAATTACAGACTGATCTCCATCATGAACATTGATACAAAAATATTTAATATAATACTGGTGAACGGAATTCAACAACACAACATATGAAAATAAATCATACAACATGATCAAGTAGGCTTCATCCCAGGAATGCAGCAATGTTTCACCATAGCAAAAACAATCTAATGTTATATATCATATAAACAATCAGAGGAATCAAAATACATGATCATCTCCCTATATGCTGAAAATCCAACACACACCCATGATAAAGGTCCTGGAGAGATTAGGAATGCAGGGACAATTCCTAACCACATAAAATGCTATATACAGCAAGCTGACAGCCAAAATCAAACTAAATGAGATAAACTCAAAGCAATTCCACTGAAAGCAAGAACAAATCAAGGCTGCCCTTTCTCCTCTTATATATTCAATATAACTCTTGAAGTTTTAGCTAAAACAAAAAGAGAAAAAAAAGTATATTAAGGAGATACACATTGGAAAAGAAGAAATCAAAATATCTCTGCTTGCAGATGATAGGTGACTCCCAAAATTCTATCAGGAAACGTCTACAGCTGTTAAACAACTTTAGCAATGTGGCAAGGTACAAGATTAACTTTAAAAAACCCCACAAAATAACAGAAACCAAAACAAAACAAAACACTAGTAGCCCTCTTATAAATAATTGATAAGAGCTTTAACAAATTAACGAAATATCACCCTTTATAATAGATGCATATAGCAATAAATATATCAGAATAACTACAGCCAAAAAAGTAACAGACCCATTTTACAAGTACTTTAAGGCACTTAAGAAAGAAATTGAAGAAGATATTAGAAAATGGAAAGATCACTCATGCTTCTGGATAGATATGATTAACATAAGAAAAATGGCAATTTACCAAAAACAATTTAGAGATTCAATGAATTTCAATTTTATATCTCTGGTATTTTGCTTATATATTCTGGTTCTTGATCTTGTGATTTTATTTTATAGTTTGTGTACAATGTGTGTATGTTTCTTTTGCTATTTCATTTCTTTTGTAATTTATGTTTGTTTGCTTTCCTATTTATGTAAGGAGGTGGGTATGATCTTTCAATAAATGGGAAGCATAAACAGAATATTTTGTAGAAATTTTATTTTGAAAAACTTATAAATTGGATACACTGTTATTTCTTTTTTACTTTTCAGTTTCATCCTCTTTTCTCTCCATGTAGCTGATTTTCTGTCACGTCTCTGAGAATCTATCCATATAAAAAGGCATGTAATCTTTCCTTCACTTCTCTATCGTCTTCCTCTTGTCACATTCTGTGATTCATAACTTGCCTTCATTGGAAGTATTTTTATTTTAAACCCTTATGAATTTGTTATTGTTCTTTCAAAATATTTATATTTTACATTATTCAAAACCAAGAACTAAGTATGCTGTAATAT
>PVIH01022546.1:0-26881 GCA_004025045.1 Sigmodon hispidus | reverse complement strand
ATGGTGTCCCAGATTTCCTGAATATTTTGAGTTATGGCTTTTTTAGTTTTACTATTTTCTTTGACTGATATATCTATTTGAGCTACTGAGTCTTCCACTTCAGAGATTCTATCTTCCATCTCTTGAACTCTGTTTGTTATGCTTGTATCTGTGGTTCCAGCTTTTTTCTTCAGATTTTCTATTTCCATCTTTGCCTCATTTTGTGCCCTTTTCATTGCTTCTGTTTCAGCTTTTAGTTCCTGGCATGTTTCTTTCATAGATTTGTTCATCTCTTCCAATTTTTTGTTTGTATTTTTTTCTATTTCTTTAAGGCTATTTTTCATATCTTCTTGAGAGCTTCAATGATCATCAAAAAGGAGTTTTTGGTGTTGCTTCCTTCTGTTTCCTCTTCATTGCTCAGTTCAGGTCTTGTATTTGTAAGATCGCCACTTTCTTCTGGAGTTACCTTGTTGTTCTTTGTCTTATTATGTAAGTTTTTGCATTGACATTTGCCCATGGCTTCAGTGGTTCACAATTAGGTGGCTCCTGGTCAGTTGTGGCATTTGTGCTTGTGCTCCTCCTGTCACCTCTCTGGGCGGGGTCTGAGTCTGTCCTTCAGGGACCCCTGTCCTTATCTGTTCACTCAGTTGGAGGCAGAGGTGGGTAGCTGTGCAAATTCCCTCAGCAGCAGCTGGGGGTATGTTGACAGGCAGACTTTATCTGTGCCTGCTACAGAGTGCTCTGGGACTCACTCTGCAGCCAGCACCCGGTCCTGGAAATGGAACCAGAACCGATGGGAGCTCAACTCTCCCTCCCTTGCTGGGATATAGGCGCTTGGGCCTGGTGACCCCTCCTCACCTCTGGGCGGGGTCTGAGTCTATCCTTCAGGGACCCCAGTCGTTATCTGTTTGCTCAGTTGGAGGTGGAGGTGGGTAGCCGTGCAAATTCCCTCAGCAGCAGCTGGGGGTATGGTGACAGGCAGACTTTATCTGTGCCTGCTACAGAGGGTGCTGGGACTCACTCTGCAAACAGCACCCAGTCCCAGAAACCTCATTTTTTTAAAATTGGGTTATTTAGGAATTTAGGCTCTAGTTTCTTGAGTTCTCTATAAATTTTAGAGATCAGTCCTCCCTCTGTCACTTGTAGGATTGGTGAAAATCTTTTCCCATTTTGTAGGCTGTCATTTTTGTCTTATTGACTGTATCTTTGGCTGTACAGAAGCTTCTCAGTTTCAGGAGGTCCCACTTATTGATTGTTGTTCTCAGTGTCTGTGCTACTGGTATTATATTTAGGAAGTGGTCACCTGTGCTAATGTGTTGGAGGGTATTTTTCATTTTTTTTTTTCTATCAAGTTCAGTGTGGCTGGGTTTATGTTGAGGTCTTTGATTCACTTGGATTTGAGGTTTGTGCAGGGTGACAGGCTTAGATCTATTTGCATTTTTCTACACACTACCATCCAGTTATGCTAACACCATTTGTTCAAGATACTATCTTTTTTCCATTGACTATTTTGGGCCTCTTTGTCAAAGATCAAGTGTTCATACGTTTTTGAGTTAATGTTAGGACCTTCAGTTCAATTCCATTGATTCACAAGTCTGTTTTTATGCCAGTACCAGGCTGTTTTTATTACGGTAGCTCTATAGTATCATTTGAAGTCAGGGATGGTGATCCCTCCTGAGGTTCTTTTGTTGAGCAAAACTGTTTTGACAATCCTGGCTTTTCTGTTATTCCAAATGAAATTGAATATTGTTTTTTCAAGGTCTGTAAAAAATTGTGTTGGGATTTTGATGGGCACTGCATTGAATCTGTAGATTGCTTTTGGTAAGATCACCCTTTTTACTATGATGATCCTATCTATCCAGGAACAAGGGATATCTTTCTATTTTCTGATATCCTCTTCAATTTCTTTCTTCAGTGATTTAAAGTTTTTATCAAACAGATCTGTTACTTCTTTGGTTATAGTTACTCCAAGGTATTTAATGCTATTTGCAGCTACTATAAAGGGTGATGTTTCCCTTATGTTTTTTTTAGCCCTTTTATCTTTAGTGTATAGGAGGGCTACTTATTTCTTTAAGTTAATCTTGTATCTAGCTACATTGCTGAAAGTCTTTATCAGCTGTAGATGATCCCTGGTAGAATTTTGTGGGTCACTTATGTATACAATCATATCATCTGCAAATAGAGATAGCTTCACTTCTTCTTTTCCAATTTGTATCCCCTTAATCTCCTTTCATTCTCTTATTGCTTTAGCTAAATCTTTGAGAACTATATTGAATAGATAAGGGGAGAGAGGACAGCCTTGTCTAGTTCCTGATTTTAGTGGGATTGCTTTGAATATTTCTCCATTTAGTTTGATGTTGGCTGTCGGCTTCTTGTAAATTGTCTTAATTTTTTTTTATAAATTAATTAATATTTTCCCTGTATTCCTGATCTCTCTAGGACTTTTATTGAAAGGAGTGTTGGATTGTCAAAGGCTTTTCAGCATCTAAGGATATAATCAGGTGGTTTTTTTCCTTCAGTTTATTTATGTGATGGATAAAATTTATAGTTTTCTGTATGTTGAACCATCCCTGCATTTCTGGAATGAAGCCTACTTGATTGTAGTCGATGATATTTCTATATGTTCACAACCGTTTTCATTTCTAAATATAATATCACATATTATTTCTAGATAAACAAATGCAACCTACTGAGTCTGTGTAATTTATTTGTCTGAATGGGTAACCAGCTAATGTGTTCTTCCTTGAAGAAGACTATTTCTTCCACTTTAAGCATTCCTTATTTATCCATATTTCTCTGTGTGGAGTTGAGGCCTCCTAGGCTTCCCCATCCACTTGGGCATGCCCATTGTTGTAAGGGAGTATTACAATTCTTGGGATAGGGTGAAGAGTATCCTGACACTTTGGGAAGTCATGCTATACCTGGAGCTGCTGAGACAGCTTTGATGGCTGGAGGTGCAATGGGACAGCTCAGCTCTGGAGGGAAAGGTATTCTAACTACACCTGAAGCTGGGTTCAGAAGGAATGGTCTCCCCACAGGACATAACAATCTGGTTATAGCTTCTGACATTACTAAATGACACAGTCTCACAGAAAAAATCTCTGGCCCTTCTGGTTCTTAGAATCTTTTAAACCTCATCCCTCTGTGATCTGAGCCTTAGATGCAGTCATTTTATTATAGATGAATCAGTTGGGACTGGGCTCCGTGATTGTAATTTGATTACTGTGGTTTCTGTAATGGTCTCTGTCTGTTACAACAGAAAGAAGTTTAGTTTGTTTGCCCCTTCCTTCCTTCCTTCCTTCCTTCCTTCCTTCCTTCCTTCCTTCCTTCTTTCCTTCCTTCCTTCTTTCTTTTCTTCTTTCTTTCTTCCTTTCTTCTTTTCTCCTTCCTTCCTTCCTGTCTTCCTTTCTTGATTTTTTGAAACAGGATTTCTTTGTTTTCCAGTTCTGGCTGAATTGGAACTCGCTTTATAGACCAGGCTAGCATCAAACTCACAGAGATCTGGAAAAGTTTCTTTGATCAAGAGTGAAGACTTCTCTTATCTGTGGGTGTAAGGACAAATATTTAGAATGTAGTGGAGGATTATATTTTTCAGTTTATGAGTCAACTAGCAAAATTAAGTTCAGTCTATCAGTTCAGAGTAACACTTTTTTGTGACCAGTGTTTCTAATACGCTGTAGTCAGTGTATTGCCCACTGTATTTTAAACTGCTCTAAGTATGCCCTCTGTATTTACTGTTCAGAGATTGTTTTGACACCCAGGGGCTGACTTAAGCTGTATATAAGTTTTCGGATCCACTGTTCTGCTGCTTGTAGGCTTGTCCCAGTCATGTATAGTTCTAGAGTGGCTCACTGAATCAAGGGGCCTTTTTCTCATGTTTTCTCTAAAATATCCCTTTCTCAAGTCTCCACTTGTCAGGGCCTTCTTTCTCTTGCTCAAAGATGAGATTCTATAAGAGTTTCTTTTTTTTTTGAGACAACATTTCTCCATATAACCCTGGCTGTCTGGTCACTCTGTAGACCAGACTGGCCTTGGAAGCACAGAGATCTGCCTGCTTCTGCCTCCTGATTGCTGGGATTGAAGGCTAGAGTTTTATCTATGCTGCCATACAGTTGCTGAGAGTGCCGTTCCCCTTAGATAATCCTGTACTTCCAGCTCTGGCACTCAGTGCCCCCGTTAGGTGTCTGGCCAGCAATGGCTCCATGTACAGAAGTAAGAACAATGGAAAGGAGACCCACAGATTGACAGAGCACATTCTGCTATCATCTCCAAATTCTTCTCATGTTCTTTTGCCTTTCAGAGCCCTCAGCAGGTCCTGCTAGTATTGCCCCCAAATATTTCATTTGTAACAAATTCAAGAGATAGGCTTTATGGGGTTGCTTTATCTTAGGGAGCAGCATGGTGTACACTAGGAATGATGGTGACTACAGTGTCTGATCATGGCATTCTAGATTCAAATTTCTTGTCTTTTTGGGTAAGATTTCTAACCTCAGGGAGCTGCTATTCCTTGTCTAATATTTGGGAATATTAATGCTTGCTGCTAATATAGGTGTTTCAAACATCAGAGAAGTAGAGTTAGTACTTTGTACTGCTTTGTCTGCAAAGCACTGACTGTATGCAGGATCTCCATTGGCATTCATGCACCTCTGTGTCTGTTATGTATAGATCTTTTTAAATCTTACTTTCCGAGTGAGCATCATTTGAAGCAGGGGGATTAGGATGGATAAGACTAGATCTTTGCCTTTGTGGTTTCCTGTTCTTCCTGGGAACATAACAAACACTAAAATAGGTATAGAAAGTCCACAGGACACAGGTGACGGTGAGGTCATTTTGCCTAACATTGTCAGAGGAGGTCAGAAATGTCTAAGAGTCTCTGGAATTACTTGATAGCTTGCTAAAAGGAAAGAACAATTCAAAATATGTTTTTTAAAAATGAGGGATGAACTTTCTGTATAATAATCTACTGAATGAATGACATTATATTGTGAAATTTGAATAACAATAATATATTTCTGCATTGGTTACATACCCTCTCTCTGCTAAAGTTGCTACACTCAAACACTATATATATTCTGTATATAACAGAATCCCAAATTGTTGCCTTTGATATTCCAACCCCACCTCCATATGTTTCCACTCTGTTATTACACAATAAGTTTTCCTTTATTTTATAATTTGATTTGGTTATGCTGCTAACCATCTTGTCTTGATGCCTGGGTTTGGTTCCTTTAGTGTTTATTTTGGTCATTTCCGAATCCTATTAACTAGTCCTGTCTTCCAACACACACCTCATATGTCATCACCACTTTCTCGCAGGCCTCATATACAAAGCTTTCTAATAATGCAGGCCTGTGAATGTATCCCAACACTGTTTTATTCATATAAATACTCTGAGCATCAATGTTGATGTTTATAATATTTAGGTGGAAGTGCCTACATTGTAAGGTTGTTAAAAGAATAAAATAAAGATAGTGTCTGGCATATTAGTAGGTATACAATAGATGTCGATTCTCTTGCCTATATACAAATATATTTTTCTGTCATGTATTTTCTGCAGCTAAGCTTTAACATATGTTAATTATGAGAAAATCTATGTGTAGACAAAAAAAAGAACAAGCAACTGTTAGCCATGACGTCATGTGTAAAGAGTGCCCACACTTGACAGTAGAACAGATTTCGAGTCTGAGTTCCATTGCACACTTAGGTAGAACTCACCTGGGTCACTCTGATTCTTTGGTGCTTTCCTGAGACTGCAGTGGAATATACAGCTTGTCACCAGTACCACACTACAGGGAGCTGGAGAAATCAACCATAGCTGGGTAACCGAATTCAGCTGTGGAGTGAGGAAAAGCCTCCTTCAGGAACTGAAATCTTAGTGACATAATGAAGATGACTTAGGAGCAGATGGAGGAAAGCACTCCAGTTTAAACTGAAAGATATCCAGTATGACCGAGCTTGTGAGAGGCAACCCTGGAAGATGGGAAAACTTGTGAGAGCCCACCTTGGAGGATGTGGGGAGCTTGTGAGAGCCGACCTTGGAGGATATGGGGAGCTTGTGAGAGCCGACCTTGGAGGATGTGGAGCCTGATCAGTGGCCTATGAGCAGTGATAGTCTCTACTTTTGAGAACCTCCTGAACTAAGTTCTCTATAGTAACTGTTACAAAGCACCTCCTTCCTTTGCTACAGTTATTTTTTTCTGCTCTAAATTTATTTATTTATTTTTTGGTCCTTTAAATTCACCCATACTTTATGCAGGTCAACACTCAGTTTACATTTTGCTATATACTGCTTACTTTCTAAGTGAGCCAATTGACCCTCTATATGTTTTAGCATAAGTTGCAGCCTTGGCCTTTGGATACTAATAGAACTAAATAAGGGAAGTATAAAATACCCATGGTGACAGCTTGGCCAATACTGAACTTTATCTTTGATCTTGGTATTCATCTCCACACTTTTAGAGTTTTCACATATTCTAAAAGTTAGAGGGTTCTTTCATATAGTAAATAGGGTCCCAGAAGTAACAGCTCTGTCACATCAGCCTCCTGCTGCCACTTCTAGTGCTTTGCTTTAACCATACTTTAAATAGCATCCACTTTTAGGTCTGGACAGTTGGCCTAATGATCAACAGCGTGGGCTGCTAGTCCAGGGGATCTGGTTTGATTCCCAGCACCCACATGGTGCCTCACAACCATTTGTAACTTCAGATCCAGGGTATCTGATACCTTTTCTGGCCTTCATGTGCATCAGGCGTAAACATGGTGCATATACATACCAGCAGGAAAACACTCATACACATAAAATAATAACATTTCTTAAAAAGTTAAAAAAAAAGTAAGATTTACTTTCATGATGCATCATTGGGCCAGTGACTTTTGAGTGTATTATAAATGTTATATTTATATGTACACATTTGTATATTTAAACATTGTATATTATTTTGTAAATATATAAACATGCATACATAATAAATATGACTTTGTAAAGTTGTGTCCTTTGCTGATGAAGTGTTACAAGGATAGGTAAACAAGTATAAATGGTATATAAGATGGTACTTTTGGCACCTAGATGTTTTAATTAATTCAATCATTCAAGGAATGGTAACAACTAAATTTGCTGCTGAACACTTCTCTGTCTTCTAGTTTTCTTTCTAATTAAGTTCTTGAGAGCATTGTTTGTTTGCTAGATATCTACACTTAGACTTTCTGAAGACACTTCAAATTCATCAAGGTGTCAAAATGAGTGTTATCCAACTATGAAAGAGCCCAATCTCTACCTTTACCAACATCCTTGACTAATCCACAGCCCTGGCCACTCTGCTTCATGTTTCTCTAATATCCACATTTATAAATGCTAAGTCTTACTTTCTCAACCACCAGATCCCCATCCTTATTTCTATTTTCTGCCTATGTAGATATGAGTTTCTCTGTATTACAGAATGTACATTAAACTAAAATAACATTTCTTTGATACACTTTCTAAAAAGGAGACAAAATTCCAAAAGTGTTTGTGGCAAAATGAACATTCTTTGGCATAAATGTTTCTAGATCTACTCTCTACTTTCCCATTTTATCTGCCATATTAGTGCCAGAGTTACCTTTTGAGACACAGATATGGCCAGGGCATAGCTCCACTCAAAATATACTTTTGTTCTATGTATTTTTCCCAGTGACATGCAAGATCTTTGCAGTGGACATTCAAAGAGAATCTGACTCCATTTGGCTCTTGAACTTAGCTCCAGTTGGCAGAAATAAAGGTTCCCTTTACTATGACCTTTATCATTTCACTTTCTTGTCTGGCACTATATATATTTGACTACACAATCCATTACTGTGTCTATTACCATACTGTGAACCTTTGAGGTGGTGTGCTATCTGATTTTATAATGTTTTTCAGCCACCTGACCTTAAGAAGTACTGATCTATTTGAATTAATATTAATTGGAGGAGCCTTTCTTCTGCCCAATACTTACCTACTGTTCATCATGTCCTATGCACAAACCATAGGTCCTCTCAACTTGCCAGGTCCACATTTTCCTTATTAATTTCCATCAAATTATGTGTGATAGTCTTTCCTAATGATGACAGCAAGACTGAGTAGAATAATTTACATGTTATTATATCTATGGTAAAATAAAATGAAATGGGTACTTCTCTTCTTTATTAATCTTCATAAAAAGGGGGAAAATTCAAGAATGTTTGTGGCAGAGCAGAGCATTACTTCAACATATCATTTAAACAATTTAAGCTTTGTTGAATGTTTTATGGCTCTTGCCTCTGCACACATACACCAACCAGCATAGTATACTCACATTCTGGGCTCAGGAAATGCTTGTTAATGACAATTTAACAAACAAATTAATATGAAATGTGCCTCAGCCCTGCAGCAGCTGGGAATATGAGAGGATTATTTAAGGTAGAAATTAATTCACACAAATCAGTAGAAAATTCACTCATAAAAATGTATTTTTGGGGCTAGATAGATATCTCAGAAGCTAGATCACTTGTTGCTCTTCAAGAGGACTCAGGAGTGGTTCCTGCCATCCACACCAAACAGCCATCTATAACCTCATTCTGGGAGATGGTCCATGTCCTTCTCTTGATGCCATCATGCAATGCAATATGTTCACACACACACACACAGGCACTCACATGTAATTTTATCAGTTTATTCACATCTTTTATGGAGCTTCTTGAGTTGCAGTCCCACAATATACATATGCCAGTAGGCCCTGGGTCAGATTTATGTATGGAAAAAAAAAGAATTTTGTCCTTTGTCTTACCAGGAAAAATTCCAGGCTGGGAGAGATAGGAGAATAATCTGCAGAGTGATGCATTTAAGGAATCTGAAGAAATTTAACAAAAGATATGGAACTTGAGGAAATTTAAATAAAAGATAGTTTTTAACTATTTCTTTTGCACACATGCCATAAAATTTATATAATAATGTATTTCACAATGAGGAGTCTCAAATTACTGAGGTTAATAGTTTTATAAAATGAAATAAAGCTATTGTATTTTAAATTATAATTGTTTAAAAGTTGTAATTAAGAGGTTATTTTTTAATTATTTTCCTTTTATTGAAAATAGATTTTTTTCTTTCCTAATATATCCTGATTATGGTTTTTCCTTCCACATTCCTCCCAGTGTTTCTCCACCCTCTTTTCCATTAAGATCCCTTTCTGTCTCTCATTAGAAAGTAAGTGGTCTTCTAGGGAATAATAAAATAATATAATAAGATAAAAACAAAAACTAATGCATTAGAATAGAACAAAACAAAGAAACAGAAGGAAAGGAGCCCAAGACAAGGTAAAAGAAACAGACTCATTTATTCACATACTTAGGAATTCCCATAAAAACATTAAACTGGAGGCCATAATATATATAGAAAAGACATATAGGATAAAAAGAGAGAATAAAAATATAAATAAAATAAAATAAAATAATAAGATAATAGTTTTGGAAAAAGGAAAATCCATGACATGACATTATGAGATAAGGAACCTCCATAGATTCCATTGAGTTCATCTTCTGTTGGCTTCTACTGCTGGGCATTCAGTCTACTTTTAAGAGCCGTTTAATTCCCCAGTGAGACTCCCTTTGAGGAAACTAAATTTTCATTTGTAAGCGGTTTAGTTGGAGATTGCTTCTAGGTTAGGGAAGGGGGCATGTGTCCACCTCTCCTTTTAGCTCTAAAATCCTTAAGACCCACAGGTTTAAATCCTCCAGTGCCTAGATTTGGTTATTGATTCATAGATATAACAGCAAAAGAGTAGGAACCAGAAGAAACCCAAATGTATTAGAATTCTTAAAGATTAAAAAACTTTTATGCATGGAAAAACAAAACCAACCCAGTGAAAATATATAATCAACAGACTAGGACAAAATATTTATAATTATATATCTAGTTAACATCTAATGTATAGAATATTAAAGCCCTTTAACTCAATAAGTAAATGATATCCTAGTTTTAAAACTAGACAGAATTTTACTAGTCACTTTTCTAAAGAACATTAACATGTATTCAGTAGACACTTAGGAGTTATTTGACATTATTTTAAGTTAAATTTGAAGTTTCTATTTGACATAGCAAGGTTCCTCCTAGGTATATATCCAGAAGAATCCAAAGCAGTTCTTCAAACAAAATACTTCTGCATAGCAGCAGGTGAATATTCACTATAGCCCAGGGGTTTGCTCAGTGTAAGTCATTTGTCAGGGATAAAAACACACATTGTATCTAGACAGTGGTATATCATTTAGCCATAAGTTTCAATATATTTAAAAGTATTTTTTAATTTTATGCCTGAGTATTTGCATGAACGTATGTAGGTGCATTGTGCATATGTCTGGTGGCCATGGAGACCAGAAGAGGGTGTTAGATCCTTTAGAACTGGAGTTGTAAATAGGTAGTTGTGAGCTGTTATATGGGTGCTTGGAACTGAACCCAGGTTCTTTGCATGAGCAAGCAAGTGCCCTTAGCTGCTGACCATCTCTCCAATTCCAAGGTGCTATGAAATTTTGTTCCATGTTGCAATGTGCATAAAAAACTAGAATCACTAGAACAGACCAGTTAGTCTTCTTCATGAGGCCATGCTTATATGATTCCATTCATATGATATGTCCCAAATTGGCAAATCTATATTGGCAGGAATCAGATTAACGGTGGACAGTTGTGGGAGGAGGCTGTGGAGGTGAGTGCTTAATGGATATGGAGATGAGGATACATTCTGGAAGGAGATGGCTATACAGAATCTCCAATGAACTTGATAATTTAAAATTAAGAAGATGGCAAATTCTGTGTCACACTTGCTTTACCACATTAAATTTTATTTTTTTTACATTGAATGTTTGGCTGGTGTGGGATTCTTCTTACACAGGATGGCCAAGTGTTACAGTGCAAAGTAACACGACAGAGAAACAGGAGATTCAGGTTCTTGAGAAAGCTTGCTCACTGACTCACCTCATAGCTTTGGGAAGTAAACCACACAGTCTCCATGGGTCTGGGTTTTCCTGGATATAAGATGAGGAGTCTTAATTAATTAAAATCTGAGTTCCTGCATAACTCTAAAATTCTTTTATTTGAGTTATAAATAGCAAATTTAGAATTCTGAATTCTATGTTTTATGTTGTTCAACTTACATCAATAAAATTAATATTTCTAAATTTGGTTATATTCAGCATCAAGGAACCATTCACAAAAGCACACTAGGTATATAAACCCCAGAATATAACTTATAACTAGGTAATCAAAAAATCCCCAAAGTAATTGGAAAATGGATTAGTATACTTGTAAGAAATATTTCCTTTTTAATGCACACTTTTTTGATATTTAATATGCCAGGAATGTGAACTTTTAACTTGTCAAACTATTGTAACATATTTGAAAATTATAGTAATTTGATTAAAATGTTGCCTATAAGGCAAAAGGTTTAGTTAATGGAATCCATATGTAATTAAAATGCAGAACTAAATGTAATCAGACTCCAGCGCCTAGTGCCTTCATATTGATAGTTTTACAATGGCCTCTGGGGTTGAAAGTTTAAATGTTACAGAACACAGTCTTGCTGTAGAAAACAAGCTGGCTATTTAGCTGTTAACAATATGTAACCATGGCGTGCTGGCTTGTCATTGTTTCAGTGGTATCTCCTGTTGGCAGATGGGAGATGCTCTGACTGCTGTGCCACTGGAAGAGCACTCACTGCAGTATAGACAGACCAAGATGAAGGTCTCCTCTGCCAGCCAACCCACACTCTTTTTTAATAACAGAGTTGCTTAATTTGGGTGAATTCACTTGGATCATATGAAAGTAATAGACACAACACTATGCACCAACCCACAAAAAAGTTAATTTTTTTCCCCTGAACCTTTAAAAAAAAAAAGATTTTCCCTGGAAGATTTTAAGAGTCGACATCCTGTGCTAGAGTTCTCTAATCATCACCAGCACAATTTACAATCAGAACACACAGAGAGCCAGTTCAGACCAGCTCATCTGTTGATCTTGGCAGCAGCCCTTAATCTTACTGTGTACAGCTGCCACTTAAGAGTGGGGGGACTCAGCAGAGAGCCAGGGACGGGGAACTGCAAGGCTGGTCAAGGCAGGAGCACACAGACCTGCTTCATCTCAATGGTCTTTCGGATTTTACTGCCCTCCACCCCTTTTTAACCCAAAATTAAATACGGACCTCTCCTGAGCCACTGCGCTCCAGGCATAAGAAATTGTAATGTCTGGCTTCCAGAAACTGTCCCGTCAAAATGTGCTTCTGATTAGGTGGCTTAATTACAGCTGTGAAAACAATGTTGATTTAGGGTTCACAATTCCAGGGCATGTCAGCTGCTATTAGCTAGCCTTGGACCGAGGCCACCATTTTAAAACTCTGTACCTCTAACGTCACCTTGCTTGACAACTTTTTAAGTAGAAAAGTTGCCAAAAGCAGTACATTTTAATCAATATGTTGTTCAGCACACAATTTCATTTGTTTTTACCATTAATGACTTTATCAAGAATAAGGAAGCTCTGTTTGTTCAAAACAGTAGGTTTTGAGTAGTATTTTTGAAGGGTCAACTGACACAAGAATTACTTTTAATTCCTTTAATTCAGTTTTATTTTAAATCTAACATGTTGGTTTAGCCACCCAACTTTATTACACCTAAATTTTCCTGACAGTTTCATTTGCTGTTAGGAAATAAAATTGCATTTTTTCAACATGGGAAATAATGGCTAGTTTTTAAAATGCTATGTTTGAAGCTTCCTTTGCCTGGAGCTTGTTCAGGCCCAAACTTGGTTTACTTTTGGAAGGAAACGAACCTCATTAAATAGTTTTTAATATTTTAATATTGCCTAAGTGTTTTCTTTTCTGTGGTGAGGGGGCTGATTAGACCTATCTATTTTCACCTGCAGGGGAACTAAAAGTTGTAATTATTTGATGGCTCCAATACTTTGGACTTTTGAATACAATTGCTGCAGATACTGTGAATAGCTACATATTTTAGGTAGTTATGATTCTGTACAATATTGAATATGTGAGCTTACTCTTATATGACATGATTGACAATATGACAATTAAAAAATTTCCAGTAATTAAAAAGAAAGCAATATCCTAAAAACATGGAAGGAAGTTGGAACAAAAAGAGTAGAAGGCATAATTCTTGTTATAATTTTGTGAAAAAGTTTTGCTTCAAAATTTAAGTTATGCCAAACTGAAAATATGAGAGACTCAAATGATTTCTTTTAAAATAAAATAACCATTTAAATTTATTGATGTGTGTGACCAAGAAGCATCTTTCCAGCTGATTACACTCACTGAATGTTTAGTGTTGAATAAAGAACTCACATGAATGTAGTTCATTGTAGGAGTGGACACATGTATAGATAAGTGTGTTTGTGTTTTGAAGGAGACTGCTTGGCTCCTGATTCAAAATAGGGTTGAAATCAGTATTCCTGTGAGTATCCAGTGACAATCAATACCCTCGTCATATTACTAGATTTTTATGGTGACAAACTTTACATCTGTTTTTATTTCATCTGTTATTTGAGTGAATCTTCATGTCAAAATTATAAAAGAATGATTCATCTTAAATGAAGAAATTCAGCCCCAGAGAGGAAATACAGTATATCCAAGATGACAGAGTCTATGTCAGAGCAACCCATACCATAAAGATCTAAATAGATACTCTTTCTGGAACAAAGAATTTCAGGTGATGCAATAGTGGGGAAATATTAAGGATGACCGGGTTCACATTGGTTATTAAGAGATAAGTACATTTAAGTCTGAATAAAAGTTTTATAGTTTTCTGTGTAAAAAGAAACCTATTTTTTCATTTCAGTATAAAGCAGCTGTGTATAAAGACTGATAGATTCTGTAGGTCTACAGTTATGATCTTTTACCTAGAACAAAAGAACTTCTTTCTTTTCTTTTGAAGCGGCTTTCATGCACAAAGAATTCAAGCTGTATCCTTCCATGCTAGGCTAGTTTGAAGTTTCAATATCTTGCATTTGTTCTTATGATTCTGTGTTAAAGAAATTGTGGAGAAATAGTGGTCTTCATTTTCCAGAACTTTGACTTAGGGCATGCTTTGATAGGCTCTGACTTGGGCTTACTCTTGTGGTAAGCTTCTGTTCTCAGTGGTTGCCTGACACAAATTGGGATAATACAGTTCAAGAAGATAAGGAGCCAATGAAGGTTATGGGACTTTATTTTTCTAGTCTTCACCATTTTATTTCTGTTGAAGTTTAGTTGAAACTAATGAATTTGGTTGAAACCATGTCATATAGATTGTATGCAATATAGATTTTATTTGTCCCATAATAAAGTGATTATTTTGATATACCTTTGCTAACCCTTACTGATGTCTTAGGGTTCACTTTGAAAAGATATCTTACTAAGTAACATTATATATGATCGATTCTTATTAATAAAATTATGTATATCTTAAGTGGTTTTGCCTTTTCTTGATAATATAACGTTTTCTTTTAAGGAAGTACAAGAACAAAAAAGTTTTGAAGAATAAATATATTTCTACCTATATAGATATTTTACTCATCATTTTGTTGTTGTACAATAATTTGGCTATGAAGTAATTTTCTTTGAAATATCATAGTTTTACATAGTAATGTTTTCTGATACATATTTACTATGGTTAATCCACTCCATTATAAGTGCTATGGAGACCATTCTTTTTTGTTAGCATACATGGTACAGGATGTAGGAAATTGTTTGCTAAAAGTTACACTACAAATTTCAATTTGTGTGTGCAATTTAAAGTTCTCATCTTCCTTGGGAACTTAGATTGCAGAGTCAAAGCTTCGGGCCTCCGCATGTCCCTCTTTCTCTCCTGGTCTGGAATTTCGGTACTAGCCAGCTCACCTCCTTTGTCAAACTATATCTGAAAAACTTGGTAATCCAAGTTTCCAGAATCAGCTCACCATCTTCAGTGTATTCCAGATTTGCTTCTCATTTAGCTCAGACCTCATATTCAGGACCTGATCAAAATCATGGTCTTCATACATTGCCTCAGCTTTGTTTCTGCTGAGCATAGGGTCTGGAAGTTAGATATTCTGCAGCCATGCTCTGCCTGACTCCCATTACTAAGTGGATTATGGAGTCAGTGAATTCTGTTTCCTTTTGAAGAGTTCTAAAATATTTTAGAGCTCTTTTTTTCCTATCTTTTATGCAAGAAAGATAGTTGTATCTGAACATGGATTGAATACAAAGAGATGTAATGAGTTGCTGAGTTGATGGAATTTATAATCTAGTCAGTGAGTCAGGACAGACACATAACGCAATAAAGTGATAAATGCTCATGGGGCTTAAATATGATTTATTTGTACTGAAGTGATTAGGTAATTTTTTTTGAGTACTTCAGCTTTATTTTAAAGCAAGGATGGCGTTAGAACAAGGAATTTTAGGCAGGGGAATCTATGTGAGTAGACGGCATATTGGCTTATAAGAAATTAAAGCCAAATTGTGAGTTCTCTTTCAGTATTATTGACATTTTAACCTATTTTTGCAATTCTTTATAGTCTTCTAAACACACTCACTATATATGCTGATTCTTTTTTGTGATAAAAAGTATTTGTGACATTTAGGAAAGCATGATTATTCTTTCCAGCCTCATCCTCTTTAGTAAGCCAAGAGCTTAGACTCTTAGCTGTTTGCAAACCACCATGGTTGCCTTTTCTCTTCTCCTAGGTCATTTATAGTTTTTCATTGAAGTTACTTCCTTCCTACCCAATGATCAAGGGAGGTTATTTTCAAAAGAAAGTATAATCTATGAATATGAAACAAAGTAGATCTTGATATAGAGTCTTGGTAAGGGCAGGAAGGGAAAGCGGAGGAGAATTGGCTAACATTTGTCTGGTACTTTCCTTATATGAGACACTGTCATGGCCTTATATGTGTCAATATATTCAGTGCTTACAACATTCCTATACAGATATATTGCTCTGAGGTATGGCTACTATCCTGGAGTCATAGGTGATGAAACAAGGGTGTGAACACTGCTTGTCCACTTAAGTAGCTCATTCATGGTGTCTAGTCATGTGGGCTCTGCATTCGGTGTGATCCTGGTTTGACCTATTTGGCCTATTCAGGAATGCTTCAATTTCTTTAGATGTTGAGAATGAAGGTACCAATAGCACTTCCCTCTGGGTTGTGTGATGGTTAATTGAAAAGGATGCTTTATAATGTAATGTTTTTGTTATTATATTAACACCTCCTTCATTCTGCTCTAACCAGTTGAAGATAGAACTTTAATTTTTACTTGTTCTTAAAGTAGGGGTTACTAGTGGTCCTAAAGAAATTTTTGTCTTGGAGGAAAAGCATTGTTTTGCTTGGATTAGATTGCATGGAGTAGAATGTTTTTGATTGTACTTTCTGTTTGTCTAAATCTTTAGTTAGACTTTAATCTGCGATTAGATGTCTGATGTATTGATAAGAAGTAGTGCTCTAATATATTAATATTTTCCCCAGAATATAGAGATGTTTGCTTTATAGGTGACAAAATTAGCGTTATTACCGGCTTCAATTTTACTGCATCAATACAATCCATCACAATAAATTGAAGTTCATGTAAAATCTGAAAATATAATCCCAAGAAATCAAACTACTATGAGATCTCATAGAAACAACAGATTGCTGTAACATGAATTTGAAAATGAAACAATTCATGGTACATATTACCATTGTCACATACTACTCATACACACATTCATTGCAACATCTCAGTTGTACATGTCTGATAGTCTGAGATATTCACATTTATGGGCAGTAACCTTCAGAGTATTTTATGAAACTTTGGGGTGAAAATTTATGTCATAATACTATCTAGTATACTTTTAAATCATCTCCATTGATTTCTGGATATTTGCTTTATTATGAAAGGAAGATATCTAGCAAATGAAAATGAAGGGGAAACATATCACTTTATGATGTAAGCATACAAAAAATATTTGATCTATTTGTTTGGTAGTATTTAAATACCAAATGCTGTTTCATAACAATTGTCTTTCAAAGCTAAGTTACCTTAAAAAACTTGTAAGATTTTGCTAGATTAGCATACATATTATCATTTAAAATTGTCAAGTAAAATTGGAAAGATATTGTCTTAGTTTCTTTTCCTGTTGCTGTGTTAAACATTCTGACAAAAGCAAATCAGGAGAGAAAGTGTTTATTTTAACTATAGTTCAAGGGTGCAGTTTCTCATGGCAGGAAAGCCACGAAGCTGTAGCTTAAAGCAAAGGTCACATCCACAATGAGGAAGCAGATGACATGGACACTTGTGCTCAGCTGGCCTTCTCCCTTCTGTATAGTCTAGGACCCAACTACTTACCCCAACCAACCTCATCTGCATAATCTCTCCTATCCAGAGGCTAATAATGATTCTTTTAGGAGTGCACGGAGGCTGGTCTCCGGTGCTTCTGGGTCCTGCCATATCAACAACACTAACTGGTTAAGAGCACTAAAAGACGTTCTTAGCCCCAAATTATGAGAGCAATATAGGCGGGGCTAGGAAGATAGGTTAGGTGGTTGATTGTTTGCCATGTTGAATTCAGCCCCTAGAGTCCACATCAAACATGGGACATGGTGGCACATGTCTGTAAACCCAGGGTAGAGAGGCAGAGAAAGGTAAATGCCTGGAGCTTGTTGTTGAGGCAACCTATCCTCCTTGGCAAGATCTAGGCTGTGTAGATGAAACATGGCGGGTGGACAGTGCCAGAGGAACAACATTTGAGACTGACCCCTGGTGTCCATGTGCATGCATACCCACATACTAAACCTTTACATAACATTTTAAAACGAGCTGTATAGGTACAATACCTTAAACAAGAGTAGAAACATATATATAATAACAAAAATAACCTTAAATTTGTATCAATATACAAAAATCTATACCAATGTAAATATTTGAGACCAGTGGTTGTTTGAAAATAGATTCAAATATCCATCCTTTAATGCCGTTATTTCTATACTTTATCCCCCTTTTCCCCCCAGAAGGAGATCCCAAATCTAATATCCTTTGTTTAGATTTTTCCCTGAGCATGACCAGTAACAATTTGTAACCAACTCCCCTAAACAATGACAAACATCTTTAACCTACCAAATGAGCAAAACCTATCCACTCCACCTCTTAGCAATGTGGGGGTTACATTCTCTAAACTGCTTCCTGTTTTCTGGGGATGCTGGAATCCTTAGGGGACCTTGAAAAAATTAAGATAATGGTCAAGTCCTGGGGGAGCTAGCTGTTGTCCAGTCTCAGTGTGATGGGATAATACAAGGCTTATTTGAAGTTCTGGATGGAGTAGTCTGTGAGGCTGAACCATCTCAGTTGGCTGTCTGGAAGCTGTTCTGGATGCAGAACTCTGAGGAAACTATAGCAAAGGCACTCTGAGAGGCTAGATCACTTGGAGCACCCATTTTCATTATTGTCTGGTTCCCTTGTTCTGAAAACACACAAAATTAAAAAGGTAATATAACACAAGTATGGAATGTGGAATGTGCACACATCAGTTAAAGGTGATTATTTTGTTCTGTGTTTAAGCAGGTAAAAGATATGTCAATTTTATAAGTCCATTTGGACTTATTAGCCAAACTGTAATATAAATCTTTATCCATGTCATGTGAGAGGATAGTATGTAATAATAATATGAGGACTCTGATGTCAACAAGATGTATCATGTCTAATCCTGTCTCTTAGCTGTTCCCCTACAGACAGAGCAACTTACACGTCACAGGTCTTTCTTGACTTCTTCCCTCATATCTGTGACCAGGATACTCCAGAGGTCTCCCCAAGTCAAATCTGATCTCTATCAAAGCCTCAATGAATCCTCAGCGTTTTGTTTTCTTTAGAAACAAAGGTATAACATCTTCTCAAACACAGCATATTTTTGACTTCCATTTTGAAATTAAGACATTTTTTAAAAAATGTATAGTTTGGTTTAATTTAGCAATGTGCACAGTCCAGTGTCTCTCAGCAGCTATTGTTTGCTCATTAGCAATCAAAAAATTTAAAATCACCAAGATGCCATATAGGATCCAGACTCTCTGTATTTTTCATCTTTACATGCCTTATCTTTTCATTGTTTTATTCTCTCTTTAAAGACTTTATCTTATTATATTTATAAACTTTATTTTTTTCTATGACTGTCTATAGCCATTTTCTTCTTTTTAAAAGCACATGGACATTTTTTTTTTAAACATACTGTAACCTGCTTAGAACTCCTCCCCCCCTCATCTAGGTCTGTCTTCCCTGAGCATTTGCAGCATTCTCTGCTCTTGTGAGCTGAATCTTAAACTTCTGTGTGGCCCATCTAGGCAAATGGTGCTGACAGCTGGCTCCAGCCCGCAAGCGTCGGTCAGTTGGTCAGTAGTGTCTCTGTACACTGCCAAGCCTACCCGAGAGACCGAGGTCACCAGGAACTTTCATTTGGCTTTGTGTTTCAAACTTTTTTTTAAAGCTTTCTCAAGTTTTATGTGGATATATTTGGCTCCATGTTGGACACCATGTGTAGATGGACTTTTCTTTGGGATGCCAACTTATACACACACACACACACACACACACACAAGATATGGGGACTTATTGTTAATTATAAAAGCTTGCCCTATAGCTTATCCCCTTTCTACTAGCTCTTATAACTTAAATGAACTCATTTCTATTAATTTAAGTGTTGCCACATGCCTTTTGCTTCTTTCCTGCATGTCTGTTCCCTCGGCCTCCACTGGCAACTCCACCTTTCTTCTTGTCAGAGCTCTACCTGTCCACAAGTCCCTGCTATACCGCCTGTCTAGCTATTGGCCATTTAGCTTTTTATTAAACCACTCACAGCGACACATCTTCACACAGTGTAAGGTAATATTCCACAACAACTCATCAACTCTTACTGATGTCAAGATTCTGTGTCCTCTGATGGTCTTGGGATGAGTTGCTCTGAATGCATCCACCTTTACGTTTGTTGAGCTTTTTCTATTTATCAAATTGAGAACATTTGTAGTTACTATTTCTTCAGGTATTTCCACCCTTCAGCACTCCCATGGTGTTGGATGTTGGTTCCTTTAAGCCTGTCCACGTTTCTCTTTATGCTCTTCAGGGGCAATGGTTTTCATTGTCCTACTTCAGACTTAATGACTCTTCTGCCTGCTCAGATTTCCAAATTTGCTTTTGAATAGCTGTTGTGGCTTCCTTTTCATTTTTATTATTGTCTTCTTCTTCTTCTTCTTCTTCTTCTTCTTCTTCTTCTTCTTCTTCTTCTTCTTCTTCTCTTCTTCTTCTTCTCTTCTTCTTCTTCTCTTCTTCTTCTTCTTCTTCTTCTCTTCTTCTTCTTCTTCTTCTTCTCTTCTTCTTCTTCTCTTCTTCTTCTTCTTCTTCTTCTTCTTCTTCTTCTTCTTCTTCTTCTTCTTCTTCTTCTTCTTCTTCTCCTTCTAGTTTCTTGTAGGTTTTTCTCTTTATTGATATTTCTGTTTTGTTCAGGCATCATTTTCTTTGCTTTGTCATGCCAAACATCAGTTCTTTGAGCATCATCAGGACAGTTGTTTGAGAATTATTTTCTTATACACCTGCCATCAATTTCCTGTCAATTTACTCGTTACTTTTGCATGGGCCATTTATTCTTGATTGTTTACATTTCTTATGATTTTTTGGCGTTGTTGTATATTGTCCATTTGTATTTAACCTTGTGTGGACTCTGGAAATCAAACTCCACTCCCTTCCTCAGGGTTTTCTGGGCTTTGTTTTGCTCTGTGGTTGTTTTTGTTGTAGCTGTTTCTAATGGCAAACATCATCGTGAGGTGTAAACTGTAATTTTCTCTAATAGTTCACCTTTCCACGTGTTTGTGTGCTCACATATCTGAAGAAGGTTTTGAATACTCTAGCCTTTTGTCTGGCTTCTGAAAATAATAAAGGGAGGGAAAAAACACTGTGGAAGCCCCTGGGTGTCACTCCAGCTAGGAGTGAGGAGTGGAAGGTGTATAAAAATAAGACGCTTCTTCTGTACTGCTGGGATGGGTCCTGGTACTTGGAGGGCAGGGTCTTGTGGTTTTCATTCTAGCTACTACAAGCTGACCCTTGAACTTGTGCACAGATTGGTCATGAGGATTGATGAGGTGAATGGACAGCTACTGCTGTAGTAAGTGCTAAAGTTGACCAAATGAAGCACAGTTGTCCAAGCCTCTCCTAGAGGCTAAAAACCTTTAGTAGACTCCAAATAGTTAGGTTCTATCAGGGCAATAGTTGTTTAGATGATTCTTGGTACTTTCTTCAATGATATCTTTCCAGAATTCTGGGTATTATATTGTATTACACCATCAGCAGGAAGAAATTATATACCTTTACTCATGGATCTGACAGGTGTGTGTGTGTGTGTGTGTGTGTGTGTGTGTGTGTGTGAGAGAGAGAGAGAGAGAGAGAGAGAGAGAGAGAGAGAGAGAGAACACATGTGCACTTTAAAATTATTTTAGAATTATTTTACTTTATGTGTATGAGTCTTTTGCTTGCACACACACATATACACACACACACACACACACACACACACATTTGTACCACATAGTTCCTAAGGTAGTGTTGGATCCCTTGGAACTGGAGTTATAGAGGGTTTCATGCTACCTCATGAGTGCTAGAGACCAAACCCACGTCTTCTGCAAGAACAAGTGCTCTTAACCACCGAGCCATCTCCCTGCCACTGTTAGAAGTATTTTTTTTAAACAAAGTATATAAATGATACTAAATAATACAAGTCAAAAGTAATAATTATTTGTACGAGGATAATAAAAGAAGAGATAGAAATGAACTAACTAGTTTCTAGATTTCGATGGCTCTGTTCAGTGAACCAGCCAGACAGCATGTCATTTCAAAGTGACCCACTGATTCACTCCACATTGCTTCTCACCTACAGCTTCAGTTTGACATGAGCTGTGTTAAACACATGCTAGTTTTCTGAAGAGAAAGGTTTGGGTTTGAGGAGCTACCTCGGGAACACAGCTGCTTAAAGAGCCGCTGCTGAAGCTTTAGAAGTCTGCTCACACCCAGACTGGCAAGGGACCGTTGGACCACCTAACCTGGTACAGAGTCATCTCTGCTGGAGTTGGCTCTGCTGGTGGAGGCTACAGCCCCCATCCTTTAATTAGATTTTCACCTTTGATTATGGATCGAATACTTGGAGTTGAAATCATAAATCTGCCTGAATCTCTACAAGGATCTGCATTTGAATGTCAATAATGAAAAGCCTCATCATCAAATACCAATCTTTTGTGTTGTCTTCATCATGTTGCTTTAGGAACATAGTTTGTGCAGGTCATAGAGTTTACTGTTACTTTTCTTTATTTTCAACTTAACATTTATTCTTTTCGTAATCGAGATTCTCAGAGCACACAAATGCAAATTGATGATATGCTTAGATCTACACATACAAGAAGATGAAAGAAAATGTGTGAACAACTGAGGTCATTTTTCAAAATAGGCACAAAAATTCTACATCTTACTCAAAATATTTGAAAGTACATTGTATTTCATCCAAAAATCTGAGTAGCATGACAAAAAATTTACAGAAAAATTATTGATATTCATTCAGTTTTCATCATAGAGACCTATTTTAGAGCTACTTACTGTATTGCTGTAATATTTCCTAGAATCCTGTCCAGTTCAATCCATGAAATGACTAAATTGTATCATCCTCGTTCTGAGCACACAAGCAAGAGGAAAAACAGTTAAACATTTTGCTGTGTGTGAGCGGTCCAAGGGTAGGCAGACACCACGCACCCTGACCACCTATTATGAAGCTCTTTGTTGCTGTGGCAAGTGAAAGGGAGTTAATTGGGTGAAGCTGTGGGGCATGTTAGGGGCCTGGTAAAGGGTTTCTGTCTGACAGCTGAATGTCAGCGGAAGCCAGTCAAGTGTAGCTGAGAGACAGAGGCCTGTCACAAAGTTCCTGCTGACTGCAACACAGTTAGGAAGCTGAAATATGGTTTCGTCTCACTTTCTCCCTCATTGAATCCAAGTACCTTAGAAGATTTTACACTGTGAATGTCAACTCTTGTTCTCTAAACGGTTTCCCTCTATCTGTCCTGCATTCAAATGATTGAACAAAAAAAGTTAATGTTTAGCAAAGTGAATGTAAATTCCTTCTTTCCCCCCTTTCTACCCAAGCCGATAGACATTCACTCAAAGGTAACTTTGAAGGTTTACATCAAACAATTACATCATTTCCAAATTTAGCTCATAAGACTCTTCTTCAAGAGAAGATGAAAATGATCAATTAATGTGCATTCTCTGCTGGAGGAAGACCTGAGAACGGACACTCATCCATGGCCTTTGTCCCAGGCTTCATTCCCTTGCTTCTCTGAGAGGCCTAGGCAAAATGCATGCAGTTAGCAAGGGTATAACAGACAGGAAGAGTGAGGTCCCTGAAACCATAGGCACTTCGAAAGGAGGGGCCGAAGGGAATTGGAATTAAAGAAAAGAAAATCAAATTCAAAATAAAGATGTTTTCAGAAATCTTTTGATATCAAAGCAGGACATACATGTGACTTTCTTTACACTGGAAGTTCATTCATCTACCCAATGCTGGGCAGGCGAGCAGAGGACCCATTCTGTGTCTGCACTGCACAGCACCCTGGGATACAGAAACAAAGAGGCCCACCCACACCTGTGTTACTGAAGGAACAAACATCAGGCCAGTGCTGTGCATCCTCTCGTGAGGACGAAAGCAGGGCCTGTGAGTGGCTGGAGCATGGCTTGTGTGAACAGGAAAATGAGTGTCAATTCTAACTGGAGTTGTAATGAATTTAAAAACACCACTCTGACATGTGGCCACTGCATTAGATTCTGGGGTCTAAGCAAGTAGAGGATCATTAGGATAAAAGGAGAGGCCCCTGCCCCTAGTGCAAGGCCATGTATGGCAGGGAAATGCTGCAGGAGAAGAGATACCAGAGATGAATTGTGAAAGCTGGTAGGATTCAGTCCAACAAAGAAGCCTCTTTGTAAGCAGAGAGGAGTGGGATGCTGCTCCAGGTCACGGGAAAGCAGGACAGGTTTGGGGCTCATCACTGTGCTGAGCAGAGGTGGTGTTCAGTGAGAGCTTGCCTTACTATAGCGGGGTATGCTACTGACAAGCTTTCCAAGAAACGTCAACCCGAAGACTGCATGAGCCTCAAGCTTCATGGTCTCCTCACTGGATCAGAGCATATTGTGGACAGCAAAAGGAGACGACAAGGAGCCAACAGGGGCAAGCTGACAGTACCAGACTCTTTAGCCAAAAACTAGTAATGTGTCTTATCGCTTTCTACTGTATCAGCTTGCTCCATTCTGAAGGTTATAAGGACCAGGGATAAAGTTTGAAAGGAGGTCCTGGACTCACACAGACATACTTTCCAAGAGACTCAGGCAAGCTTGCCTGCCACAGATGTGGGGTTTGCCACATAGGTCACTGACTAGCTCTGGGTCTTTACTGCAGCTCTAGGGCCAGAGTTAGAAGAATCTCTACCTTATGGGGTGTTTCCATCACTCTCCACAGAGTAAAATGTCTTATAAGCTACTTATTATTCTTATCAGATGGATTCTGTCCGTGTCTTGAAAATTACTTGCTGATTTGTTATCTATGCTTAATACTTCTTAGGAGTTTCATTTATCACATTTTATTGCACATCTTTAATAGTAAATTTAAGTATTCTCAAGTAATTAGTGGATATACAATAAAGAAGAGATAAGGTGGGAAACAGTCTGAAAAAAATGACTTGTTTTAAAAAATTAAAAATGCATTTAGGGCACTGGGGATATAGCTGGGTTGGTTGAGTGTCTACCCCACATGCACGAGGCCCTGGATGCAATCCCAGGCACCACACTAAACAAATGCATTTAGAAAGGGGAGAGCAAAAAGGCACATTGAAGAACTGATGAAAAATTCTAGTTAAAAGTTTTGAGACCCATCTGAAATTATTGTCTAGGGAACACTCTATTCTCACTCCAAACTCCATTGTTTGAACAAGTGCAGAACTTTCTTACAAACTGATATGAATAGTGAATTTGAAAGAGAGCCCTGGGAGTTTATGGGCAATGAGTGGCATTTTTTTTTTTTTGCATGCATATATCCAGAAAAAGAGATGGGCATTGGAGACAGTGGCCTAGTGACATTCCTGTATGCACCTCTAGGAACTAGCACCAGGCTTTTAGGGAAAGACCTTACAGCTGGCAGCTGAGTGTTTAGAGACAGAATCTGCTAACACTGTGTTCCAAGCAGTTACCACAGTTCTCAGAAGACAGAGAGAGGATTGTGAAGTATGGCCTGTCTGTGGTGACATCGCCTGTATGGCCCAGTGAACCCTCTAGGATATCTGAGGCAGGACTGATGCTGAGGTTGCATATCTAAGAGTGGACTGTGATGCTCTGGATGGGGACTGTACAGGGGTGTGCAAGTTTGTGACAGTTAGTTGGAGAACAAGACAACTTGGCTCATTCTGGAACCTTTTCTGAATCCACAGACCAGTGCACAATGCTGGGAATCTTTCAACCCTGGTGTTCTCTAAAGCTTGCAGGAGGAGAGCGGTTGTGTAGTTATATAGTTACTATAGCAAATTGGGATTCAAGGAGAGCTAGCTCAAGGGTGCAGCTTAATTAAGACTAGACATTAATTCCGAAAATAGGGAATTGTGTGTGTAGGCTATAGCTGAAGATGCTATCTGGTGTTGTAGGCACTGGATACCTTCTGCACATCAAAGGAAACATTTAACACAGTGCAGAGAAAGCCTACAGATTGCAACTAAATTCTTTCCTACTGCACAGCAAAGTGGCTATGGTCAGTATGGATTTGTATTTCAAAAACGCTAAATGTAGATCTTAATTGTTAGGATCATAGAGAAAAATGGGAATGTGAAATATTATGTTAATTAGCCTAGAACTCATCCCACAGTGTTCAAAATCATTACATTTTGCCCCATAATGCAGATAATTACTATATGTCAATAAATAAGGTTCTAAAGAAGAATAAATAAATAATGGTAACTTAAGATATCCAGCATCTATGAGCTTAGCTATATTTTGTACAGTATGTAAGCATGGGGGATTTATTACATGAGGTTGGTATTACTTAAGTGTAACTATATGACTATTACATTTCTTAAGTATAATGAGACTTATTACCTGTTCGTATATTTGCTGTCTATTGTATCCCTCCCACCTCAACCAAATAGGCTATTTGTGTCTGGTACAGAGGCTGCCAGGCCTTCCTCCTGTGTGTGTGTGTGTGTGTGTGTGTGTGTGTGTTTCTTTCTTAGTAATAGAGCTTCTCAGTATTATCTGTGAAGTTCAAGGGAAAATAAGCCACATTGCATAGCCATCCCCCCCCCTCCAAGCCATATGACCTAGCTCAAGCCAGTGAGATGTAACTAAAAATGCTTGTTTTAAGGGGTTGGGGACATGTTAAGTTGGTAGTGCTTGCTTTTAAACATGAGAACCTGAGTTGGTCCTCAGAACCCATATAAATAATGAGCATGGTATTGTGTATGTATAATCCAGCTCTACTAAGGCAGAAACAAGTGAATCCCCTGGACCCACTGGCCAGCTAGTCTAGCATGATTGGTGAACTTTGTGCTAGTAAGAGACCTTGCCTCAAACAAGATGCAGATGGTATTTTAGGAGTGCCACCTAAGGTTGACTCTGGCCCTTGTGTGCACGTGTGTACACATGCATGTATGCATGCACGTGAATATTGTATTCAGTTTTAAGAGCTATCTTCAGATAGAAACAGCTCTTTTCTCTTTGCTTCTTTCCTTTATTCTTCCAAGAATATAGACATAATGGTCAGTTCTTCAGCTGTTTTTGCTACGAACTAGACACATACAGTGCACGGGAGAGTGGGGCTCCTTAATACAGTGCACGGGAGAGTGGGGCTCCTTAATACAGTGCACGGGAGAGTGGG
>PVIH01022545.1:0-26871 GCA_004025045.1 Sigmodon hispidus | reverse complement strand
ATGTCTTTATGCATGTACTCATACATGAAGGACCTGAAGGTACCAGAGGATACATGTCTTTATGCATGTACTCATACATGAAGGACCTGAAGGTACCAGAGGATACATGTCTTTATGCATGTACTCATACATGAAGGACCTGAAGGTACCAGAGGATACATGTCTTTATGCATGTACTCATACATGAAGGACCTGAAGGGCATGTGAGATGATGAGAGAGGAGAGGGAGTCTAAGGAAAGGATGAAAAATGGAGGAAGAAAGAAAATATTGCACCTCTTCTCATGCTTATAAGTCAGATTTAATCATCTTATGCATGCTTTCACGCATGTGTGTGTGCATACATGTGCAAGTGCACATGTGACATGAAAGCAGAAGGGAAACTCTGTGGTGACGGCATCAGGGTCTGCTGTCATTCATGTGGGTTTTGCTTTGGTCTGGCCATTTCCTGCTGTGTCTGCATTCCTCTCCCGCCGTGGTATTCCCTCTGTACCACTGTACACTGAAGTGTGTAACCTGCTTTTTGATTTACAAGGTCTCACACTTCAGAAATTACTCAAGTTTCAGAAGGAACCTTGGACTTTGTTGCTGATGCAACTTAACACTCTTTTCAAAGGGCTTTCTTCTTCAGGGTCTTTCTTGTTTCAGTGAGGATGCTGAGATGGAGATCGGGATGAGCATGGTCAGTCTTGAGCGCCTCGCTTCATTTGCTGAAAAAGAAAAACCAGTATAGCCTTTGGCAGGCAGGTGACAGGTTGAAGTCCCCTTAGAACACTGGGGCAAGCAGAGCTGTGAGCATCCCTCCAGTCTGCAACCTTAGTGGAAAACCTCAAGGGGTCTGTGGTGCTGGAAGAAAGGAAGATTCAGTGTTTCACTGACACTTATCATAGTGACAGATCTGTGGCAGGCAGTGAGGGGGCAATGGGGAGAGAAGGTGCTGTTATTAAAGTTATTATTATTATTGCTGGTACCATTATTGTGATTATGCAGCACATCCATGTAATGGTAACAACTGGGCCTGGTCTAGCAGGAGACTCAGAAGTGATATAATCTCTGCCTGGGGGCCTCATTTTTGAGATGGATGTTTTCATGGCAATCCATTCTCATAGTTCTCTGGTGCCTGCTGTGGTCAGCCCAATCACATTGATGTTTATAAACTTTACACACAGAGAAATTATTTCTCTCATACATGTGACTTTTAATTTTGGTAACTCAGGGTATATTCTCAAGGCAACATAACATACTTGACCTGATTAAGCATATGCTGCTATCTCAGAGGAAACTTGGAGAATCTAAGCTAATGCCTGCTATGGGACATGGCTTCAGACACCTAGCTATACACAAGTTCTGTCTTGCAGTAAAACTTCCTGCTTACTATAAATATTCCCAGCATTTGGGTGCTCAACATATTTTGAAGCAGCCTAGAGCTTGGAGGGTTCTGGAAATTTCCTCTCTTAGTCATCAGATATCTTCTTGGCTACCTTCTCTTTCTGAAAAAAGCATTGTTCTTCCCAGACCTGATTAAGGCTCTGCCTTCTGGGAATGCCCCTAACACTGGCTTAGACTCCTATGCTTCTGGCTTCTCTATGGCTGTGCTTCACTTCTAGACAAGTCTATTGCTCATGTACTAGTACATGGTGCTCTTAGTAAGTACTCTAAATTTATTGCTTGAAACACTGATCTAATCCTCACTCGCCATGCTTCTGATCATTGACTAGGAAGTGGCTCTATTGATTATCCTGGCCTCTCTAAGGGCTATAAAGTCAACTGGAAAAATGGGCAGTCAGGAAGGAACAGGGTTCATATGTCTGGCCCTTGTTGCTGATAACTGCCTGGGACTCCTCTATTCTTCAATCAATGGCTCTTCCTTCAAGATTGGATTGGTCTGTTCTACATTGGTCCTAAGTGATCTCTGAAGAATGAATTCTAGTTGGTATTTAAGCTGGGATATGAGAGAGAGGAAATAGACCACAGTCAAATCTCACCCAGCCAATTTCTCAGGGTAAAAGCTCTCTTTAAGAGTCCTCAGACTGGCTTGTCACTTCTACACAATACCTCAATGTCTGCCTACACCTGCCTTAAATATCTTCTTCACCCAGTTGTTTCACTTTCAGGTTCAGCTCTGTATATTAATCCTAGAGTTAGGATTAAAGGTGTGAACCACTACTGTTTGGTTGTTAGGCCTTGAACTCATAGAAACACAGAAAGATCTCTATCTCTGGAAATACGGGATTAAAGGCGTAGGTCACTACTTAGTCTTTTCTGTGCTGGGATTAAAGGCATGAGTTATCACTCTCTGACTCTCCTGGCTTGACTGTGGGTGGATCTGTTCTCTGATATTCCAGACTGGTTTTATTAAATATAAAATATATCGCCACAGATCTCCAAGAATGCAGTACAAGACTTTCAAGTCTTCCTCTAGCCTAACCTTGACAATGGCATGTTATCTCTGCCTCATTCTACTAGTTGAAGCCAATCTCAAAGACAGCCCAAATATAGGCTGGAGAAATCAACTCTTCTCTTTGATGGGTGCGGCAGATGATGCACACAGCTTCCCCTTTTCTTGTGCCTTGCTGCATTTTAAGGTTTCTCAATTATACTATCCCAGGTTTCAGGAAATTTTCTCTTCTGAAGACTTTCAATTCATTAGGAAAGAATTATTACAAAGGAAGCACATGGCTGCAGCAGTCATGAATGCTGCCTTGGATCTCACAAATGAAGGAATTTGAAGTTCCATGACATTTCCCCTGTGCTCACTCCCAGCAATGGCCTGAATCCTGTGCCTTCAGGTTGAGTAGCCCTGTCTCGTTCTCCTGGGTCTTTATTTTCCGATTGTCTTTATTCATATTTCTATGTTTTTTCTAGAAAAACTTTCCCCTTACAAATAATTCCTTACCTTTGCCTGATACAATGTACCTTAAGTCAAGACACTTTTAAGAACCATGTTTCTAAGGCTGATCCAAGATTCTGTCAAGTTAAAAATTAACACTCACCATCATAGATGGTCAACAAGAGGTTTCAGATTTGGATTTGAAGTATGAACAAAGAAGCTCCTTAGATAGGCCTAGTTGGAACCAGAATGGCATGGTGTCTGGCATATATATTTCTTGGGAATTTCTAGAAACATCTGGCTTCAGGTTTTAGACTATGGATCCTAAAACAAATGCAGCCACTTTATTCTTAATCTGCCCTTCATCCCAAATGCAATGAGAGAGAAGCAGAGTACTCCCGACAAAACTGTCACCTGAATTGTTTCCAATGTTGCAGAGTTCTGAGAAGACAAGAGATTACAGAATTCAGCCCATCTGGTTAAGGGAAAACATCTTTGATTATGTAGTGATCTCCATAATCTACAATGATTACAAGTGATCTACAATGTCTTTGACTCTGTTGAAACATTTTCCATGGAATAGATGTAATATTTGTGTTTGTAGGCAAAGTTTGCTCTCTGTATTTGTGAAATATGACCTGATAAATTCAAGCAGTTGTAGGCAGAAATGTTCTAATGAAGAACAATTAAATCTGTCATAAATACTATCAGATTATTTTTTGTCATATAATAAACTGTTTAAATATCATTCTATTCAGGTTTTATAAAAATCTGGAAACAACATAAAGTATTTTGGATCAACAAAAACATTTTACTTGAAAATTTGTATAATGAAAACTTACACTGTAAATGCTAATTTTAAAAACTTTTAAAGAGATTTTAAAAATATGATGAAAATAGGATTTGGATCTCAGAGTTGATTCCCAAAGCTGTGTTTATCAATACCACTCTACTTCATGTATTAACCTACAGTTTTTGACAAAAAGGGGGAGATGTGATATATTGTTTGTAATCTAACAAATGAAGATTGCCTGAGGATCAGAGGACAGAGCCAGTCATAGTTAGTTAGCCATCAGGCCATGTGTGGTGCCACACACCTTTAAGCCTAGCACATGAGATCTCATGCCTTTGCCCCCAGTACTTGGGAAGCATACATGCCTTTAATCCCTGCACTGAGAAGGTTGAAATAAGAGGTGATATGGATGAGCTGAGAAAAGAATATAAGGCAGGAGGAGACAGGAGAGCTCTTCATTTTGGCCGAAGACTCAACGGCATCTAGTCTGAGGACACCTGGAGATAGGATCTTCCCCTTATGGCCTAAGGATTCAGTAGTGGTGAGAAGTTTCTCTAGTGGCTTGTGGCTCTGCTTTTCTGATCTTTAGGGATTTACCCCCAAATCTGGTTCTGGGGTTTTATTAAGATCAATTAGGATTTGTGCTAAGTTGCTTTAGGAATGCTCTCAATGAAAAGAAACTTGTCTCTCACTACATTAGAAGCACCGTGAAACACAATTTATCCAGAACATCAGTTCCTTGTCTGTGCAATGATATGTTGTAGAGGGTACTGTAAGGACTAAGCAACAACACAGAAATACCTTGTCTCAGAGTTCTTGATACCTGATTGTCCCTCAAACCCACCTCCTAGAAAAGTAAAATACTTTAAAGAAATATGACAGGGGCTGAAACAATGTCTCAGCAGTTCAGAACACTGGCTGCTCTTCCAGAGGATCCAGCTTTAATTCCTAGCACCTACATGGCTCATATCTGTCTGTATATCTAGCTGCAGGGTATGCAACCCTTTCTGACCTCTCAGATAGCATGCATACCCATCGTACACAGATATACATGCAGGCAAAACAGCCATAGACATAAAATAAAAGTGAAAATAAATAAATAAATGTATGTAGTGGCTTAAAAACTACATTCTGGGTCTGGAAGAATGGGTTAGTTGTGAAGAGCCTTGCTGCTCACCCAGAGGAACCCACCTGAATTCCTAGCACTAAGATAGGAAGCTCATGGTTGTCTGGAACTTCAGGTCCAGAGGATGTCTTCTGACCTCTTGAGGAGACCAGCATACACATACTTAAAAATATAAAAAAGTATTCTTAGAAAAGATTGGTTAATTCATAACAATTTTTCTATCAGGTTTTAAGCACCTTAGGTTGGTTATATGAGGCTTGTTGTGAGGAAGCTCCAAGTGGACAACAGTGTAAAGGGACCCTGTGCACAACGGCTGCATCCTCTACTCATGCTGGCCATTTCAGGCCTTGATGGAACAAATGCATCTCTAGTCACAAGTGCTGGTGCTCCAGGCCTGCCTCACTGCAAGAAGAGATCTCATTACCAGCCTCTGTGGCCGCTAATGATGTCCACGAGCTGCCTGAAGGAGACTTTTCATCATCTGGCCTTGCCCTCTTCTAGGCCAATTTGTGAAGGCTATGGGTTGCCCTGCTTCTGCAAGCTGACCTCAGAGGCTACTAACAGGCAGGGTCACCAGAGAGCATCTCTGCATGTCCAGCCAGCGTGCAGAAGGATATAACTTTTCAGGAGAAGAGAAATGAATGAAAAGCCCATGAAGACCAGAGAGACCCTTCTAATTAACTGCACAGGGGAAATGACAGTCAGAGGCTGGCAATGGAGGGTGCAAATGGTACAGCCTCACCTCCAGATGTCTCCAATGTAACTGCTTCCTGGCTCCTTCATGATGCTGAAGGATGACAAGCTGTCTCACTAAGACACCTCTCAAGCTGTTTCCAGAGGCACTTCTGGGATGAGCAGAGTCGTGGAGCTTTGTGTTATTAACTCATCTGGAGTCACCTTGAGTATAGATGTGCAACTACATCGTAATCCTCTCCTTAGCTCACAGAACTGGGAAGAAGGCCCTCAGACCATGCATTTTTGTTCTGCTTTCTCAGAGGCAGTCATACGCTCTTTATTTACCCATTTGCTCATTTATTTCTTCCTTTTCCTATTATTTTTCCTTTCAGGAAGCATTGAGTGCTTCTCAGATCTGAGTCAAACTACATGGAAAAACTAAGCACACAGAGATTAGGGAATCTGTGTTCTAACCAGTTGTCCAGGTGACCTCACTGGCAACAGTTTTGAGACCATGCTTTGACAAGCACTCTTCTAGGGACACATGCTTTGTTTCCTAGTGTGATGAAGGACAGAAGAGAAGTTGAGACAGAACTCCGCACATCTGGAAAGACACCCACAGCATAAATAGTACAAAGAATCCCGTGGTTCTCTGACCTGAATTCCATGTTCTTCTAATAAACTTGGTGATTCCTGTCAGGGAATCCAGTAGTCAGACAATTCAGGTATACTTCTGAAAAATAATAAAAATTTTAAAAACTCATGTAGAATGAGTTTCTGGCCTGGCCCAGTCCCAAGGTCCAGACCTGCTCACTGCTGCTTAGGACCCCCAAATGACTCAGATGCTTATACTAATTACATTCTACTTGGCCTATGGCTCAGGCATATTGCTAGTTAACTCTTACATCTCAACTCAACACATTTCAATTATTCTGCCCTGCCATGTGGCCTATGGCTTTCCTATTATTTCTTTACATCTTGCTTCTCAGGCAGCTAGATCCCATCTACTTTGACTTCAGCCTCCTTCCCCTTTATCTCTGCTCAGATTTCTAGCCTCCTTCTAAGATGCCTGCCATAGGCCCAAACAGTTCCTTTATGATGGAGAAAGTATCCAACATCGACCTCATTTGGCTGTGCCATTTTTCCGCAATGGCTTAAAATTCCTAATCTTGTTCTTGATACAGGGGTAAAGGAAACTGGATCAGAGGTTGTAGCAGGATCTGAAAAGATCACCACCTTTACTATACCCGGAGCCAGAAGTCAGAGAGTGAAACTGAGCCTGGGTTGCAGCAGCAGCCTCTCTTACTGACCTGTAGAGGACAAAGAGAACACAAATTGGTTATTCTTTACTTCAACTCAGAACTACATGCAAAAGGAAATTCTTAGTTACTACAGTATCAAGCTAGCACATCATGAGTTTCTTTAAATAGGCACCCATAAACTACAACCGAGGTGATAAGTGCCTTACACTGAGGGGTGAGAAGAGTGTGACGTGGGATGTCTTTCTGTAATCTATGAATATATGTTGCTATCATTAATTAAAAAAGAAGCTCTTTGGCCTATGGTAAGACAACTTATAGTCAGGCAGGAAATCCAAACAGAAATAAAGGAGAAGAAGGGCAGAGTCTTGCAGATGTGATACAGCCGCACAAGAAACAAAATGTACCGGTAAGCTACCAGCCATATGGCAATACATGATTAATAGAAATGGGTTAGTATAAGATGCAAGAGATAGCTATCAATAGCCTGAGCTATAGGCCAACTAGTTTGTAATTAATATTAAGCCTCTGAGTGACTACTTTATAAGCTGCTGCAGGGTCCTGTGGGACAGAGAAACTTCTGAGTACAATTGGCACTCAACATGGGCACATACACCCACATTAAGCCTGAGACAATTTAAAAAATTCTAGACACAAAAGAATAGAGTCAAGGGCAGCTTCTTAGTAGCAGCATTTTCTTGGGTGGGCTCTGTTTGCTAGGTTGAAGTAGAGGCATGGCTCCTATTAGAGAGGCTTCCTGACTCAACATCAAGAGGCAAAAACAGTGAGGTTTTTTTAAAGAGGCCCTGTTGTCAAACACTTAAATGAGGTTTATGAGTGGTGGGAAGTCATGCCCTACTTAGTGGCAATGTGTACCTAGAATTCCCCCGAGTTTTGGTGGTAAAAATGGCTTCTGCCAGTACCTCTGTCATCACAGATCAAGGAACTGGGCAGACCCAGCAACCATAGCCAAAGCTTTAATGGTTTAGCAGATTAAAGGCTCCTGTAGTCAGAATATATATATAGTAAAGACAGATACAGATTTTAAAAAAACACTAAATAATTTACAGTGTGTTAAAAAATTTAAGTAGGCTTGAGAGAGCAAAGAAAAAGGATAGAGAAATGTAGTCTGAAGTTTCTATTCTACCAGAAACTCAAATACCCAGTAGCTACCTCCCAAATAATTGACTTAGAGGCTTAATATTACTTATAAATGCTCAGCCAGTAGCTTAAGCTTGTTACTAACTAGCAAATACACTTAAACTGACTTATAATTCTTATCTGTGTTTAGCCACATGACTTGGTTCCTTTTCTCAGTCCAGTATTCTTATCTCACTTCCTGGGTACCTGCCTGGTGAGTCCCTGTCTCATTTGGACAGCATACTGTCAATAGTCAAGGCAAGAGTACTTTCTTACTCAGTGTCTAACTTTTGCCACAAGAAAAGTAAACTCCATATTGAATTTCTTCAATGTTCATTATCTTCTCTCCAGTAGACTGGTACCACCAGAAGCAGGCATGTCTCATTATAATAAAAATTAAAAGAGCTTATATTGCTAAAACATCTTAAATGCCAGATTCTGTAGATCTCTGAAGTATTTGAAGATGACATGTTTATCTAAACTATATGTTTGTTTGACCTTGAAAACATATCTGAATATAAGTTTGATTGCAATGACTACTAACTTGCATTTCTTTATATCTTAATTAGTTGGTAATAATAATTTTCAAGGACTAGTAATTTACATTACATTATTATATGAGCTGTATAGGTACAATACCTTCAACAAGAGTAGAAATGAATATATAGTAACAAAATTAATCTTAACTTTGTACCGATATATGTAACTTGTGTACAATATATAAAAATCTAATCAATGCAAAATATTTAGAACTGGTGGTTGCTTTTTAAAAGTAGATTCAATAATCTACCTCTTTGTCCTATCATATCCATATTCTCTCCTTTCTTGGCTGCCAAATGTTGCAGCAGTTAGGAATTGGTATTATAATAAAAAACACAGAGCTAGATATTGGGGAAACTGCTAGAAGATCAGAGAGACAGAGAACTAAGCCTGATCCATTTCTTATCTAACCAGTTCCTCAGGCTGAAAGGGGGAAGATCCTGTTTCTACAAATCCTCAGAATCCTCAAACTGAATGTCTCTGAGTCCTCAGCCAGAAGAGAATAAAAGGGGCAGGTTCTTTCTCCTTTTACCTTATATACCTTTCTTTGCCCAACCATATCACTTTCTGGTTCAAAATTCCTAGTGCTGGTGTTAAAGGAGTGTGTGTTTCCTAAGTACTGGGAGTAGAGGCATGAGATCCCAAGTTCTGGGATTTTAAGTGTGTGGCACCACTGCCTTGCTCTATTTCTCTTTTAGACTGGATAAATCTCATATAGCCCAATATGTCCTTAAGCTCACAGACATACCAGACAGATCTCTGCCTCCCAAGTGCTAGGATTAAAGGTGTGTGCCACCATTACCTGATCTCTATGGTTAAGTCTGTGTCTGGCTCTGTCCTCTGATCTTCAGGAAGTCTTTATTTGTTAGATTATAAACACGGAAGAAGTCCTTTAAAAATATTTTAAAAAGCTAAAGAAAGATGGAAATACACATAGAGTCTGATTATTCCATGCTCCCGACACTGTCAGGAATCCCCGGCTTTGGTTCTATGTCAGGTTCCTGAGCCTTTTGACTTTATGTCCCTGCTGCCCTCCTGACTCTGTCACATCTGAAGAGGATCCCCAGAGAGCACACAGCACTATTGGAGACAGAGGCAGGACCCTGTGCACAAAGGAAGCCACTGGAGACCAGGTTTGGCTACCTGGCTGATAGACGTTTAACATCCAACTCTTTGGAGGGAAAGTTTGGAATAATCGGGGGTTTCTCTCAAGACCCTTAGGTTCCATTGTGCAAACATCACATCACATGAATCATTTTCCGGATCTACCAACCAGAGTCTTTGTTTGGCTTGCACAACTAAAATTAGCAGCCTATTCACAATCTTTGATGGTTGCAGAATTACCTCATCTACACGGGACAAAGGAGAGGGAGCTGAAGAGGGGCATCTTCCCTAAGTCTCATCCATGAGATCTTGTGAAACAGGCACTCGCAAGCGTCCAATTTACCGCA
The DNA here is from genome assembly GCA_004025045.1 of Sigmodon hispidus. Lineage (NCBI taxonomy): Eukaryota > Metazoa > Chordata > Mammalia > Rodentia > Cricetidae > Sigmodon > Sigmodon hispidus. The sequence continues at coordinate 17,059 of PVIH01022545.1, read as the reverse complement.
ATTACAGCAATCAAAAAAGCATTCAGCCTCTTTCCGCACCTGACAAACCAGCTCATGCATTCATTCTTCCTCAGTAGTGGGATGGCGGCCAACGCAGCTTCCATTCCCAACCCCCCACCCCCACCCCCACACCCTTGGTCCCAGCCACAATCACCAGCCCCACCCTTATTCTCAATCCTGGAATGACAGTGAGTGCACAGTTCAAGAATCTGGGTCACATTGCTGTCACATGACAGACCTAGACCTGTTCAGAGCCCTAGGCTTCCTGCTTCTCCAGAGAAATCGTCTGCTTAGCCTTGCTGATGGTTCATATATGCATACCCCAAAGGCTGGAAAAGAGCTGATGAAAGACAGCCTCTTTTTTTTTTTTTTTTTGGTAAGTTTCTAAGGGCTGATAAAGTAGTTCCTGTTTCAGAGCAGAGGTGCAGGTGTAGCACATACAGAAGATTCTCTGACTGATTGCTGCATTGTGCCAGCCTCCATGCCTCATGAATGGGCGCTTTGTGAGAAAACAGTCTCCCCAGATTGCAGGCACTGAGTGCTGATGGAGGAGTGGGGGTCTGCTGATCAAACAGCCATTAGCAAAATGCAAATGGCCTCCAATTTCCTCTTCTCACCTGTTTCTTTGTTTGGTCCAATGGCTCTCAGGAAAGATGAACCACTATTTAATTATTCCTAACCTCCACATTAATGCTATTGTGGCTCCTTTCAGAGTATGTAATGCTCAGCAAGCATTTATAATTATTCTTATGAATGGCTCTAGGCTTACTAACAGTTGAATGGTGTCCGAAATAGCCCAGTTCAGGCATGTTGAGTCATCTACATGGACCATCTCCCAGGATGCTGGCTACTCCTCCTGAGATGTGTCTCTGCTGCCTTGGCCAGGTGGCTGTGGCTCTTAGATTGTTACTCACATGTTCTTTTTGTGCCTCCCCGATTCTTCAGAGATTAGCAAATGTTTTATGTGTTTATTGTTAGTGTTGGTTGTTAATCCCACAGAGAATTTCTTACCTTTTCTCAGTCTCCTTGTTTATGAAGTGAAGATAATGAGGATGTTGAGACCTTTTAAGAAGGGCATTACGTCCTAAACATTTAATATCTGCAGAATATTTAATACCTAATGTCAACTGGTGAAGTGTTTTCAAATAATTTCCTCCAGATATCCTATCTCCCTGTACAGTGAGCTGTCCTAAAGTGGGGCATGTCCAGAATTTTTTTTTTATTTATACACTCTGTCAAGCACTCACACACATCTATATGTCAAACCCAGAAGCTGGGAAGAAGCTCCAGGCTGCCCAGTGATATCAGTCTCCCTGTGTGACCACCAGGAAGGCTTCTTTGATGACTCTTTGGCCTTAATCCCCCCCCCCCATACACGCACACTCCAGTTCTGCTGCTGTTGTCTCAGCTCCACATTGTGAAGCCCTACACTTTACTTTACTTTCAGCTCAAAGCACACACTGTTTCGTCAATGCCTGGGATCTATACTGTCTCCTTTTCCACTCTTTCCTCTAGTCATTCATGTAAAACAAACAACACAACAGCAACAACAAACCCTCTTCACATTTCTACCCCCATTCCAATTTCAGTATTCATTCGTTTGCAAAATTTCTTAACTTTTTCTCATCTCTACCAGATGAACCCACTGGCCAGATCTCATCTGCTTTCTTTCTTTTTTTTTTTTTTTTTTTTTTTGTATGACATAAAGCTAAGAATTATTATTTTGTATATATTTTAAGTGTTTTTTCCAAACATCTAATTTGTTCAGTCAAATGATAAAGAAAGTTTCATTTTCAAGAAAGTGAAAATCATGTGGGAATTTGAATTTCAGAGTCTATACATCAAGTTTTACTGGGTCACAGGCACACTTGTGCAGCAGACACTGACTATGGCCATCAGTCTGAATCTGGAAGCACAGCACATGCACACACAGTCTCAGGAGTGGGCTTATTACCTAGAGTGTCAAGGGAAAATGGAAGCTGAAGTTTCATTGTAATCAGTCTCCATGGCTCAGGAAACCTGCCAGCACCTCTTTTCCTTGAATAGCTGTTAAGAATTCCTGAAGGCACCCCATCTCGGTTTCATGCCCCAGGAAACATGAGTCATGGGCCAACATACTGAAGGACATTCTGTTTCTGTGATGAGAAATGGTTCAGGGTCAGAGCCCTCACTGTCCTAAGCAGTCCCTCTTTTTCTCAAGATGTAGCTTCGCACAGATCACCTGAGCACACCTTTGTGATGACAGCACCAAGGAGGCAGAGTCAGGAAGAGTATAAGCTGAGGCCCACCAAGACTTCCCAACAAGTTGAGGCCAGACAGTTAAATAGCAGAATCCTGTCTCTGGAGAAATAAGTGAATATAGAAGCAGGCAGACCAATAGATGCTGCACTCCCAGCATGCTCTAGCTATCTTAAGAAGTACGTGCTTGGGTTGGCTGGAGGACTGTCTGGCACCATTGATCATAGACTGTCTAAGGCTGATTTCACATCACAAAGGCAGAGATGGATGGCTATAGTAGATCCTGGATAATTCATAGAAATTACAGTTCTGCTCTCTGGGGTGGTGATATGTTACATATTTAAAAAACCTGGAATATCAAGAGATCAACACACAGTCAAAACTAGGCAAAGGTAGCTTCAGGAGTTGCAGGGATAACAAAGCAGTGGTAACGCATCTAGCTTTCCGGGAATTCTGGATCTCTGAGTACAAGGCCAAATAGCTGGACTTCATTGGCACACACCTTTAATCTCAGTACAGGGAAAGCCAGGAGTGGTGACCTACACCTTTAACTCCAGAGACAGAGATCTGTGTTTCCGTTCAAAGCTGACTACCAAATAGAATAGCTCACACCTTTAATCCTAACATGAATGTGATACAGCTGGGCAATAAGGGTATTTAAAGCAGGCTTAGGAAAACAGCAGCAATTAGAAACAACCAGGAGTGAAGCTGAGGAAGCTGGAAGACAGCTGGGTGAGATTTGACTGTGGTGTTTCCTCTCTCTGGTACTTCAGCCTTTCCCCCATATCTGGCTCTGAGTCTCTTCCATTACAATCAGAATTTATGCAGCACTCTGTCCCTTTACAGAAATAAGGCTTGCTGACCAGAGCTTTAAAGTACTAAAATTCACTCCCATGCACGTCAGTCACTCTTTGGTAGTCTTGATAGGTCTGTAGTAACATCTCAAAACTGTAAGCCAGCTTTGAGGATGGTCTATAATCCATTCTGCTGGCATCTAGACCCACATCCTTCCAACTAGCCCAAGTTTCAAGGACTGCTTTTTGTTATAACCCATTTCCTATCTTATGCACCACTCAACGTCTCCAAGTACCTCCTGTAACAAATTTTGTCATGGTCATGTGGCCTTGAATTATTGGCTCCTAGCCTCTCTGCAATAGGGTTTAAGTGTTAGCAACAACTAGCAGAGAAGCTACACTGCTCTGAGTGGGATTGGGGCACGGGCTCTATCCAGGCAATCATAGCTCCCTCTTTGGGTGGCTGTGATGAGCTTTAATTAGGACTTAACATGTTGCTGGCAACCACTGATTCACAAATTAGCAGCAGTTAGTCTCTGGGAGAGACAGACAATGATGCTGGCCTCCAGCCAAGACATCCACAGGCAGCAGGCTTGCCTTAGTGGCCCCTTCCCTAACTTCCTATCATCTTCCTCCTTGTCTTCAGCTCACAGGAGGAGTGTTCAGTAGCTGACCTTAAATTATTCTAGATCCTTGGTCTTTGGCTGGGCTCTTTCTCTAGGACCCTATTCCTTTCGCAGAGGCTGGGTGCTTTAGAGTAGCTTATTTTCCCTCATGGAAGCCAGTTTTCATGTCCACTTGATGGGGATGATGCTTTCAGTTTTCATCATAGTTGGGTCATGGCTTGAGAGTGAATTGTCCCTACAGGCTCAAGAAATAAATGTTTAGGCCCCAGCTAGTGGCTTTCTTTTGGTGCTTCATGGAATCTGTCGGAGGAAGTAGGTCATGGGGATGTGCCTTTGCAAGTCATGCAAGGCCCTGTTCCCTGTTCACTGCTTATTGCCTGTCATTAAGTAACCAGCTTCTACCACATACCACCAAGACATTCTGCCTCTCTGGGTCTAGAACCAATATGGCTAAGAGCTATGGATGGAAATCTCCCAATATAGACAAAATAAATTATGTCTTTCTTTAAGCTATTTTTCCCTCAGGTATTTTGGTCATGGCTATAACAAGTATATAATACAGAAGGACATAAAGTAAACCTGGGCACATGTGGCACAATGGCAGCATTCAGTAGTCAACACTGAAGTATTCTCTGTGGTATTGCTGTACCTGCATTGTGCATTTCAGCAAAGAAAATCTAAAGCTCACACTAGGCACCTGTTGCTCCTTCCAGGATCCATCCTTGCTCTGTAGATGTCTACATCCCCAGGATGTATTTGTTAAGAAGCCCACACTATCTGTTGTTGTGGGTATGGATATGGTGCAAGAAGAGGTTTACAGACTCTACTGTGGTCACTGGCCAGGCCTTGCTCCCTCCCAAAGACTAAGTCCTGGATTTTCACTGGAAAGTACCAACCAGCAGGATCATGACATCCATGAGTACAGTGAAATCTACCCACAACTGTCTATTCTGACTCCCACTTGAGGGAAGAGTATTATGCATCAGAATCAGAACTGATATATGTGTACATACATGCAGCAATTATAATAATGGTTGTGACATCAGGCATGATAGTGCATGCCTATAATTCAAGCACTCAAGAAATAGGAAGGTCTCAAGTTCAGGCCAGCTCGAGCTACATAATGAGATCCCTTTTTAAGTAGTCAAGGTAGGAGTAGCTCTAGTGGAGTGTGTTTTTACACACACACACACACACACACACACACACACACACACACACACACACACGATTAAGCCTAAGGATTGACTCATATGACTATTGTATTAGTCAGGGTTCTCTAACTCAGTGGTTCTCAATCTTCCTAATGCTGTGACCTTTTAATACAGTTGTTCATGTTGTGATGACTCCCAAATATATAAATATATATATATGCTTTATAACTCGAATTTTGCTACTGTTGGGAGTTGTAATATAAATATCTGATATGTAGGATATCTGATAAATGACCCCCAAAGGAGTTGGAACCCACAAGTTGGGAACTGCTGCTCTAGAGGAACAAAACTGATAGAATAAATTTCTATCTTATTTATCTCAATTATTCTCTCAGAGATGAAATTTATTATAATAGCTAACAGGCTGTTGTCTGGCCAAACCAACAATGGCCATCTCCTGACAGAAAGGCTGAGAATACAATAGCGGTTCAGTCCAGGAAGCTGGATGTCTCAGCTGGTCTTCAGTATGTGCTGGAATCCTGAGGAATTCTATCTGCACAGACAGAGAAGCTGTCTGCACAGGCTGAGGGACTGGACAAACTTTATGTCTTGTTCGTTTGTTTTTGTTTTTCAGTGGTGGCATATACCTTTAATCCCAGCACTCAGGAGGCAGAGGCAGGCAGATCTCTGAGTTCATGGCCAGCCTGGTCTACAGAGCAAGCTCCAGGACAAATAATGCTATATAGAGAGACCCTGTCTCACAAAACAAAACAGTTTTTATGTGTATGTTGTTTTGTCTACATGTACATTTGTGTACCATGTGCATGTCTGTTGCCCTCAGTGGCCAGATGAGGCCATCAGATCCTCTGGAAGTGGAATTACAGGAAGTTGTAAGGCAGCATGTGGGTGCTGGGAATCAAATTCTGGTCCTCTGCAAGAGCAGCCAATGCTCTTTACCACTGAGCCATTCTCTAACCCCTAATTTTGGTTTCTACACATCACTTTAGATTCACTCTGTTCAGGGTAGACATTCAGAAAAACCCTGCCTCTGAAATAACTGTTTTCATTTTAAAGTACTCAAGATTCCAAGGTGTCATACTTTGGGTGTGCCACTGCCAAAAGTAAGCTATGTCAGAAATGCTGATGATTGAGTTTATGTCTCTGTGATGTAAGAATTCATTGCAAAAAAATAAATAAATAAAGCTTAAGCCAACTCAGTTTTATTGGCTTTGATTCACCAAGGGCTACTGATATGTCTTGTGAAGCATGGCTGTTAGCAGTCACAGGCTCCTTCATTACAGCCTTAAGTACTGAGATTGAACTCCAGATCACACTAGATTTCACAAAACAATATGTGTATATGAGATATAGAATGGCAATGAAAAAATTAAAGAGGAGATGGCTTCAAAGAGCCCTTGCTAAAGGCAAGAGCAGGGAACTGAAATAAATGCAAAGAAAAGACAGAGCAAGTGATTGGAAAAGATACTGATGATGAGTTCAGTCTGCAAGCAGAGGCAGAGCCCCAGTGGCCCCAAGAACAGAACAGGCTCAAAGTGCAAGGAACGGGGCCGGGCGGGGCAAATGAGGATTTGAATAGGTCCCATCCAGCAAGGAAATCAGTCAGACCCTGCACTGCAAGACACAGTCCAAGTCAGGAATTAGTTGCCTGTGGCTCATGCCTGTCCTGGAGTGTGTGATGACTGGATAGTGAGTACTACTATGCCCAACTGGGAGTGTACTACCTTAGACCCACCCAATCCCATCGAATGAACACTTGTTGGGGCTGTCTTTAGCCTCCTAAGAGCCATTCCTTGCTCATTTCTGGATCAGAACTAACGTCCTGTCCTGATAAACCTCCTAGAGCCTGACTCTCCAGCAGTGGAAGTGTTTAGAATGCTAGCATACAGCGTTTGAAGCCTGTAGTTGAGAATCATCAGCCTTCTGTAAAGGCTCACCTTGTGTGTTAAAATGCCTACCAACACATTTTAACATTGCCTTTAACCATGACTTTCTCCTGTTAATATACATCTTCATGAAACTGCTTCCATGTTGGACCATGGAACCTGGAGTAACCTAGATCCATGTGCCTGGGTCATGGTCACTCAAATTTGGCTGTAGAATAAGTAATCTCTTGTTCCTTTTGAGGTAAGAGCTGTGCTAACATTGGTGATCTCCTGGTTCCCATGAGACCAGGAGAGCAGACTCGATTTCACACATGGTGAACTGGAGGCTACAAGGAAATCAATAGGGGTCTACAGCTATCCCTGATAAGAAGCAGGGGCAGCATCAGACTGTCTTCAGTGCTATTTGAGTGATGCACATTCCCTCCAGAAGTCACTTCTAAGGCACGGCCTGAAGCACAGCTCACAGCAGGAGAGCTGCTATTGCAGAGAGAAAAGGCCAAGAATGCAGACGTAATGAAGTTCTGAGAAATGGAGTTCTGTTGCCAAGAATGTTACTCAGGTCCTCTCTCCACTCTTCCTCTTGAGAACAAAAGCCAGCTTCGCATGTTAATGGATTTAATTACTGCACGGAGATCTGAGCAGATAGGAAAGTCAGGCGGAGATGATGGCGGCAGTGACAGTCTATTGAGCAGCGGTTGAATTAATTTGGAGTTTTCAAACCTCTGATTAGTGTACTTATTAGTGTTAATACTTGAAATTCATGTTAACAGGGTGTTGTTGGGAATTGGAGGCATTAACGCAGGCCTGATTTCCTTGTATTTGTTTGCTTATTTATTAATCAGTCCTATTCATAATTGCATGGTGCTGACATTTAAAACACCCTCTGTATTCAGCTTCTCAGCGTGACTTAATAGAGGATGATATTGGGTCTCATTTAGAGATGTTTGGTGCTAATAGGTTGCCTCATCTATTCCAGTACCTTCCCCACTGTGGACGTGCTCTTCTTTGTCCTTAGACCACCACTGAGAGGCAGAGAGCATCTCAGAGTTCATGGAAAACAGTCTCAGCTGGGGCTTAGCTGCCCTTGGTTCACTTGACCTCCAGCAGTGTTCTGGGAATGTCTGGCCTTCCCTAGCTTCAGTGTGGCCTCCATGAAATAAGAGGTTTTGATGAGATGATCCCTCTGCTTTCAGTTCTGGGGTTCCGTTAACAAATCAAAATGAAGGGAGTCATGACAATGTGCACTGTGACTAGGGGATTATCTGCTCTAATTACACAGTTTTTGCAGCACAGGCTAGTGAAGACCACTGAAGGCTACATAGCAATGCAGGACAGGGCTTGAGCTGATCTTTCCAATTCCTGACTTGCTGTAGAATATTGTCTTTTGTTATTATTTGGCTGTAGAGACTGTCTTTTAAATTGTGTTTTGTGTCTGTTTTAGTGGTGGCTGAATTTCACTAAGCCTTGCATGGTTTAGAAAGCTTTCTAGACCTGAGCTAAACTTACAAAATAATTTGAAAACAGAGTAAATCCTATGTTAGATCATGAGGCTTCCCTACAGTTTTCACAGTGTTAATATAAATATTAGATTAGGTAACACTCTCCTTCTCTCCCTATTATTACATTAAAATCCACCAGAATCCATGGGTCTCATGCAGCCACATCTGATGCTATGTGCTATTTCTTGTTATAGTATTTGTATGGACATGGAGGATTTGTCTTCCATTGAATTTGTTGAACTTCATTTCTTTTCTTCTGTAATTTCTTGGGTTTTTCCTCTCTCTCTCTTTCTCACTAATTGCCTGTACCTTTTAACAGACCTACTGGACACCTAAAGGGATTTACATCTCCCTGGATTCTATCCTTACCAGCAGCAAAAATGATAGTAGTTCATTAATTCTCCTTTCTAATCCCAGGTGCTCTGGATTATAGACCTTTCAATTCTACATCTCCAAAATACTAGGGTATTTTTTTTTAAAGATTTATTTTATATGTATGAATATTTTGCTTTGCTTGTGTATGTGTGTACTGTTAAGTGCAGTGTGTGTGTTCCTGGTGCCCATGGAGATCAGAAGGTATCCAGGGGTAACTAGAAATACAGATAGTTGAGAGGCACATGTGAGTGCTAGGAACTAAACCCAGGTCCAGAGAAAGAAGTGTTCTTTACTGCTGCCATCTCCCCATCCCCTGCACTTAATATTTTAAAAAGTAATTTTGTTTACTTGGATTTAGACTCAGGTTTGAAGCTTGTTTATTTTTCTTCCCATTTCTTATAGCTTTAACAGATAATAGCTATTGTTTTCAGGTTCCTAGGTTTGCTACCAGCAAGCTTGTTAGTATAACTCATATCTCCCATGGTAATTTCTCTTTTGTTTTCTGATAGCTTTTTTATTTCTAAGTATCTAGATGAGGATTCTTGTTTTTTTTTTTACCCTGCTTCTCTGTATACATTATAGATCTTCAGTTTGAAGAGTTTTGCAAACCAATTACAAATGTAAGACTGTAGGACATGTGTGATATGAGGAATAGAGGGCAATAATGGAGGTCATGTGGGGGTGGAGAAAAGGCTGAGAGTGGAGTAGAGCGCTGGTTAACCCAAGGATGCACGAAAAGACTTTATGGAGACTGCAAGTTTGTGACCTAATTATAAAATAATAAAAATGTAAAGGGATATGAATAAAGATATCCTGCATGGGTGGACAATGACGTTCCCCAAAGGCATACTGTTAAAGGAAAATCTCCTTATAAGTTATTAGTTAGGGAGACCATAGAAGTCTCCAAAACACCTGCCATTGTTATTATCCTTATTGGCACTGGTGAGACCTAATGCTGAACACAGCACACGATTTGGCTGGGATACAGAGAAAGACCAGGAAACACTTTAATATAAAATGTGAGCTGCAGATATTCTCAGGACCTAGAGTTGGCCTACCCTTTTCATTCTAAGCCCTCATGTAGAGAGGATATATGGGAAACATCCCTTCCAGCACAGAACTCAGAATTCCAGGAGAGAAAAAGAAAGTGCCTCCTCTAACCTTCGTAGGTCTGGTTTGTCATAGTCTAGAATGGAAGACATGATAGATAAAGAGGGAGGATGAATTCTACAAGGTAAAAGGTGTCTTGTTCATGATATTGTAAAGTAGAATGAGAAGTAATGGGTGACTGAGAGGCTTTGGAGGTAGGAAAGTTGGGATGAGCCATGCTAATCCCACCGACAGAGAATAAGGCCACCACTGCAGTTTAAAATCAAATTTGAAGCAATCTTTAGTTACATACTAGCCAGGTGGACTGGCTCTCACTAGGTCCATCTATGGTTTCCTAGAAAAAAAAAATGGCTTTGGATCAAGTTTTGCAAGGGCTTAAGAAGAAAAATCTATAATTTGCTGCCATTTCTTATCAGATCCAATCAGGGAAAGCATATATTCTGACACACCTCCAGCCTCCATCTGATCAGAAACAAGTGTACATTCTGACATATTTCCAGCCTGTTAACCTCCCACCCACATGTGATCGAGCACATCTGGTGCAGATGGGTCAAACAAACTTGTTTAGGGGGGTGAAAACTCATGGCTTGGTATCTCCCATAAACAACAGCCTCCAGCATTTCAGCAACGATCTGTCTTTGAGCATGGGTTTTACAGATCAGAGGTGTTTTTTTGTTTGTTTGTTTGGTTGGTTGGTTTTTTTGTTTGTTTGTTTGTTTTCATGAATCTCTATGGCATAACAATAAAAACTTAAAATGTAACTTTGGATCTCACACTGTCAGTGTCTGTAAGGTTCTTTGGGTGGGACATACATATTTTTAAATTCTTTCCCTTGCAATATAAAGTCCATTAACCCAGTCAGCCAGATGATGTCAGAGATGTTGACAGTTAGCATTGTGCTCTTTGCTCCACAGTCTTATTGTACATTAGCTACTGCCTATGGAAAACTGATTGCAATGCGGGAAAATGGTACGTCAGCGGGGTACAAGTTAGATTCGGAGAATTACAACTGTTACCCAGAGACCCACTGTCCAGCCCAGATGCTCCCCAGTGGCCTCATCTTGCAAACCCTGGGCATCTAATGTCCCTTGGCTGTTCGGAATGAGGAGGACACCACACATTAATGCTGTCAACCTCTTTCATTGACATGCCCCCCATGGCTTTCCTTCATGTTTGGGCACGGTCCTTCCTCCCATCTCTCTTGGTGAGTCTCCCGCTTCTCACTGCCTACATCTTTCCTTCTCATTACCTAAGTACATGTAAATTGGTTGTGTTACTGATGCGGAAGCAATTTCTTAAATTGGTTAAAATGTGCCAACGTCAAACATGACGAATTCTTCCATTTTTGGACTCCTCGTGATTTTAATCATTCAAAACCAGCCAGTTAGTTAAGAAATGACAGCACAGAGGAGGCCAGATTTCTTTAGCATTTTGTTTTGTCTTTTGATGCTTTTGGTGTGTGTGTGTGTGCTCTTTTCACCAATGTGAGCACCATTTAACTCATTAAATACATACAAGGTGTGCCTTTGATGGCACTGTCCAGGTAGTTGGAAATTGAAAAGATTAAAAAATAGAGATTAGAATCTGCATCCACACTGAGACTTGAGAGCTTGCAAGGAAACATGTGCACAGTTGGATGTAAAGGAGGAAGCTTTGGTTACATGTTGATGGTATTTGATCTATACACACCAGGATGCCTGAGTCCTGGTTCAACACAGGACTCTTAAATTGCTATACACAATATCTCACAGTATCTCATAGCTGCTCATGCATCAAACGAGACTTGGCATCCGAGGCCAGAATATGATAATTTCTGATAAGTATTGTTTGGTAAAAGCTAATTTGGAGAGTATAATTAGGTATATTAACTGCCTTCTTAAGACCAAATCTCCACGTCTGGATCCATTCATTCTGAAATAGCTGCATAAAGAGAAAGAAGGAAAAATGAGCTATACAAGGATCTCCAAATTGTTTAATTAGCCATGAATAAAAGGTAAAAGTCACCCAAGCTAGCCAATCTGACTTGGAGCCAGACTTTGTCTAGATTTCAGGCCAAAAGAGGGAGACAGATCATCTCAGGTATCTTCTGATTGAACAGGCACAGTAAACCAGTAAGCTGGAAAAAAGGAAACCATGCTCATCTAATGTCCAGGCTTGGAAAATAACTAATCCCCTTTGTTTGAGAAGCGTCTTAGTAAGTGTGTCTCCCCCTCCCCCCCCACCCCCCCACCCCGCTATGAAGACACCATGACCATGGCAAGTTTTAAAGGAAAGCATTTAATTGGGGCTGACTTACAGTTCAGAAGTTTAGTCCGTTACTGTCATGATGGGAAGCATGGTAGCATGCAGGCAGACATGGTGCTGGAGAGGTAGCTGAGAGTCCTACATCTGGATCCACAAGCAGCAGGAAGAGAGAGACCAGGCCTGGTTTGAACAACTGAAATCTCAAAGCCCACCCTCAGTGACACACTTCCTACAACAAGACCACACCTCCTGATGATGGCATTTCCTGGTGACCAGGCATCCAAATCGATGAGCCTATGGGGACCATTATCATTGTAGCCTCTAGAAGGAGGTAAGGTGACTGGAGAGAAAATGCTCTCCTCCGTCCCCTTCCACTATCAAAGTGTGAGAAGAGGGAGCCACCTTTTCCTGGGGTACCAGGCAGGAACTGAACATTGTTAAATGCACTATGAAACATTGTTGAAATCAATATTCATATTCCTAAGTTCTTATTGTCAGCACTCTGGTTCTTATTTCCCACAAATAAGCATAATTACTGGGATGGGGTGATCAGACTCATAACTGACAGTCAATGAACACTTTGCTGACACTGACTGACTTGAGCACAGGGCTGTCAATCTGACTACCCTCATGGTAACACCTACCACTTTGCTCCTTACAAGTGTGTTGAAGAAGCCATGGGGCAGTGACACCTGCAGCCACTGCAGGACTGTCTCCTGGAGAAGAACTTCCAACCACAGCCACATCACACAGTTTGCACCTTATTGGGGATTATTTTTTTCCCATCATAAACCTTTAGGTGACTTCACAGCTTTTTTGAATAGACCAGACGACAGTGCTTCCCAGTTGCCAAGTACAGGGATGGTTATATGTTGGTAATATTGTCGGGGGCTATGATTGGTGTAAACACACACTTGCTTGCATGGAGGTTTGCTGGGATTGGTGCAAACAGCTCCACTGTGGCTAAGTAGCTACAGGGCTTCCTTAGGCAGCTGTCTGGAATATGTTCCTCCTAGTGGCCACTTCCAGTGATCAGCCTCAATGCAAAGCTCCTCGCAGGACTACATTTTCTAAAACTTATTTTTTAGACATACATTTCTAACTAAAATAGAATTAAATGACTTTCTCCTTCCCCCTTTCCCCATCCACCTTTTCCCAAATCCTCTTCGTCTACCTTTTTTTGTGGTTCCCCAGTCTCCAAATGATTTTAGTGATGTCCATTGCTAGGAGAGCAGGCTAAGCCAGAAGCATACCCTGGCTGTGATAGTGAGAAGCAGGCAAAATGACCAGCTGCAGTAACAGGGAACTCTCTGAACTTTGAAAGCCACAGAAGTGCTGGAGCACTGGAGTGAGGAGCCCTTGACAGGGCCAGAGACAGAGCTGTGAGTGCATCTCCAGAGGAGTTACAGAGAGCATCAGAGCAGCCGCAGGAGACAGAAGCACACTGCTGGAACTGAAGCATCAAGAAACATCCCAGTGGCCTTAAAAGAGAAGGATCTTAGTGGAAATTTAACAGTTATCAAAAGCTGGGTGATTCTAATGCTCTAGGCAACTCTGGCCACTGTCTAGGACTGAGGATTTTTCTATTTCCAGGCCTATACAAGAGCTTGTAAGAGGGGCTGGAGAGATGGCTCAGCGGTTAAGAGCACCGTCTGCTCTTCCAGAGGACCCGGGTTCGATTCCCAGCACCCACATGGCAGCTAACAACTGTCTGTATTCCAAACCAAGGCAAATAAATAAATAAAATAAAGTTTAAAAAAAAAAAAAACAACAAACAAGAGCTTGTAAGATTTCTGTACTATGGGCCTTGGTGAGGGTTTTAACAATAGAAATTGCCACCTGCTGAAGTTCCCTGCAGTGGCTGCCACTGGTCAGTACAACCAGACACCTAGAATTTCAAACTGCCAGAAGTGAGCAGTGGAGGAGTTTCTCCTCTTATCCACAATGTCTCTCTTCAGCATAGCAAAGAGCCAGCTATTTGGTAACAAAGGCAGTGAGATTTACAGATCTCATATAGCTTGACCAAGCTTAGGGAAAGAGTTTTGTGAGGCATCGACCAGAGAAGACCCCTCAGACACAGGTTCAAGGCAATAGAAAGTCACTATTAGAGTCTGGAGAGATGGCTCAGTGGTTAAGAGCCCTGGATGGTCTTCTAGACGTCCTGAGTTCAATTCCCAGCAACCATGTGGTGACTTACAACCATATGTAATGACATCTGGTGCCCTCTTCTGGCCTACAAGCATACATGTAAACAGAACACATAATAAATAAATGTTAAAAAAAAAAAAGTCTTTATTAGCCAGCTGCCGACTATATTGGGTGTTTGGGTCTCAAGTGCAGTCCTGGACCTTTCTCAGGGTAAGTTTTTTAAACACAGAACCGCATCCTGTGATGATACACCTCAGTTAGCAAGAACAGTCAGCCAGAAGCAGAACTATGGTAGCTAAAAAAAAGCAAGGTTAGTTTACCTAGGGGCTTTCCCAGGACTATGAACTTTGATGAATTAGGTCTTTGTCCTCATTTCGCAGGTGTTGCTGCCTAAGTGCTGAGTTCCAAGGCCTGAATGGTACTTCCACTATGGAGTCAGTTGTGCTAAGGGCTGGGAGCCTGTTATATTTCCCATGGACTCATCTTGGGGCAGAGCATTATATCGTCTCCTTAGCACTAGTAGTTTAATGGAAATTAGTCTCTGTTTTACATACCTGAGCAGGGGGCTGAGCAAGCAGTGCCCTATAGTGAAGGCTAGGAGGTCCAGCCACGGTCATAGTAGAGTAGTCAGCCAAGGGGACCAGAAGAGCAGAGATCGGCACCAGTTGTTGGATTCTTGACATCTCCTTTCTCTTTCCTGAAGGTGATTTCTGACCATGGCTAAACCTTCTCTAGGTATCCCTGTCTGATTGACAGCCAAGGAGTCTAAGTGGGTTTCCAGAGGGTGAGTAGAATTTTCTAGATGGCCCAGGTCTATGTCTACTTGAGCACTGAGTTTTTTTAAGTTTTATCCACCATAACTAGGGCTGAAGTTCCTACTGCAGTGGAGCCCATGATGCCTGCCTGCCCCCACCAACAGGGGCATGGGAATGGGATGGTCACAACATACAGAGAAACCCAGAATCCAGACCTGTGTGGACCCTGCCCTTGTCTTCATCAGAGATGAACACTTGTGGAATTACACAGTGCAAGTAAGCCAGGTAGTCTCTGGGCCTGGAAATACACTAGACTGTTAATCTGAAATTATGGTTATAGGAGTATGCATGGGTGGTGGTGGTGTATTTTTCTGACTCCCAGTCTTTTTTAATTCCTACACCAAGAATCTGGTTTGTGGGAATTTAGACCTTTCTCACAAGAGATAAAAAAGAGGATCCATGATCTATGTTGGTCTCATCTTTAGGGGATCATAAGACCTGGTGATAACTCATCTGTGTTTTCTTCTATAGCCTTTTTTGGTTGGATGTGGTGGGTCCACAGGGTGACACTGGTGACCTTCACTACTGTAGGGGTGGTGAGGACCATAGGTTATAGTTGGGCCTTTCCATGTTGGCTTCAGCCTCTGGTTTTGGATCCTCATTACTTACACAAGTCGACCAGGGTGAAATCTGTGGGCAGGCTCAGACACAGGCAAGGGCAAGCCTCTTGCACTATCTGATAAAGCCCTCTGGATCTGAGTCAGGGCTTATAAGGACATGGGGAAGGAATGGTTAGTGATTTCTCTCTTATAAACTTCTCAATATAAGGGCACCTGGCCCTTAGCAGGCAAAGGGAAGGAGGTTGATTCAAGTTTTGCCAGTGTCAAGGACATATTTAAAATTTTCTATTTACCCTTTTCAATCTGTCCTGAGCTTTGTGTTCTATAGGTATAATGTATTTTCCAATCAACTTTGAACCTTTGCCAGGATTAAGGGTATCTTAATTAAGGGTCATGAAGATCATTGGGTCTTTCTCAGACCCCAGGAGAGGGGCAATATAAATCTAGAAATTAACTCTTGCAAGATTTTCTTGGTGACTACTGAGTTTGTCTTCATTTTGGTGTGATGAATTTCTACCCATCCAGAGAAGGCAACTATGAAAACCAACAAATACTTATACCCAACAACAATGGATTTTTAATCTGTGAAAAATCCATTTTCCAATGCTTTGTTGGGGTACTACTCCAGCTGCAGACTCCTTCTGGGGTGTTTCTTCCTATTTTTGGGTTCACTTTTGCAAAAATGACCCATCTGGACACATATCTTTGACAAGATTGTGAGATTGTCCGATTGAGGGGTATAATGTCTGGCCCTGAGTAACTCAGCAGTTTTTCCTACCCCTAGAGAGGTATTCTGGTGAAGTCCTGGTGGAGCTTGATGACCAGTAGTTTTGCAATTGTTGTAGGGAGCCCAGGTCTCCAGTCATAGCAGGAGCCACCTTTGTGTAGATACTTTGTTTTGTCCCCATGGTTTCTTTGTGTATAGATTGAACTCTGGAGAAATTCAGGTTTAGACAGGAAACCAAGGTCCAGAGAGGCCCACTGTTCTAGGGCCACCTCTGGGTGTGCCCTGTTCACAGGGGACCACGTGGATTCCCCTTTGATGCTCTTTGCAGTGGCCAGTGGCTACGTCTCCTGGCAGGCATATGGCCTCTAATAGGACCAGGAATTTTATTTTTGTTTTATTCTTGATTTCCTTCTAGCTGAGGTGAGAAACTCCCTCTCTCTATCGAGGGCTTCAAGGATAGGGCTGTGGAAATGCTTACTGACTGTCTGTGAACACAGTGATGGATTTGTCCTTCCCTCAGCGAAGTGCCTGGGTTAGTGCCAGAAGCTCAGCCCTTTGTGCTGAGGTCCCTCAGCTGAGAGACTGGGACCACCCTGTCCTACCCAAGGTGACAACTACAGCCCTAGAATATCTGACTTCTCCTTGAACGAAACTGTGCCAATAGTGTACAGCATCTCTTCTGCTTCTCATAGTGGGCCATCTGGTAGACCATGTCTAAAGAACAGGACTAGGCCACTCTTTTGCAGGTGAAGAGCATATCAGGAATTGCACCCTAGAACAAGAGGCACCTGGCTCACCAACCCTAGAGCAGAGCAGAGGGAGCAGAGGGGAGCAGGGCAGAGGGGAGCAGAGGGGGGCAGGGAAG
>PVIH01022544.1:0-26907 GCA_004025045.1 Sigmodon hispidus | reverse complement strand
CAGTAAGAAAAAATGATATCCTAAAATTCACAGGCAAATGGATGGATTTGGAGAATATCCTCCTGAGCGAAGTATCACAAACTCAGAGAGATAAGCAGGGGATGTACTCACTCACTAGTGGTCTCTAAACAAACAAACAAGAAAAAAAAAGCCAAACATGCCCAAGCAGCAAACCACAACCACTGAATAGCTTGGGATCGGAGACACCCTGGACTGACCCTTCAAACCCCAGTCCATCTATAGGAACACCTGACTCACTCTTGAGGGAGGGGGGACAAAACTGGATTTGGCCGGGAGTGAAGACTGATCCAAGCATTGTTGGGCCAGTGTGACTATAGGACTGTCTGCTCCCTGCCAAGGGAGGGGATGGGGAGTTGCAGAGAAGAAAAATGATCAGATGTGGTGGGAGGGGGAAGAGACCTTCAATAATGATATACAGGGATGGAAAAAAAATCAGAGGGAAAGCTGAACACAAAGAAAATATATGTGTAGTAATCTTATTTGCATTTCCACCCTTGATAAGCCATGCTTATGATTATTATCCTCTGTATAGTTATTGTTAACTCTTCAGCATTTTTTTTTAAATTTCTTTTTACTGTTTTTTTTTTGATAAATACAAAATAAAGAAGAAGAAAAAAAAAGAAAACTGAGAATCAATCTCCCCACGGACCCAGCAATACCACATCTGGCTGTATACCCTAAAGACGCACAGTAGCATTCCAAAGGCATTAGCTGAGCTATGTTAATAGCAGCATTACTTGTAATAGAAAGAACCTGGAAACATCCTAGATGCCCCTCAACTGAAGATTACATTAACAAACTGAGGTACATCTACACAATGGAAAACTGGATTTTCCAGGATTTGAGGCTGAACTGAGCAATATTGGGACCTTGGGAACTTGCGACCTCCTGACCATGCTGAGGGGTGATGGGGAGATGTGGAGAAGAGAGAATGAACTGATGTGGTGGGAAGGGGAAGGGACCTTGAATAAGGTTATCCAAGGAAAGAAAATGTGACTTCCTTATTCATAATAAAAAAAACCAAAAAATAAGAAAATAACAAAAAAAAGAAACCAGAATCTGAATGAATAAAATTAAATGTTCTGGTATTTAAATATATTTAATTAGTATGCTTTTTTCTAGTTCCATCCATTTTCTTTTAAATTTCAAGATGTGATGTTTCTTTAATTGCTGAGTAGTACTCCATTGTGTCAATATACCATTTTTTTTATCCATTTGATGGGTTGGGGAATCTAGGTTGTTTCAAGGTGCTCTCTATTACTAATTATGCTGCTATGAATGTATTTGAGCAAATGTACTTGTGGTAAATATATTCATCTTTTGAACAGTTGAACACCAGTTGAATTGCTGTATTATGAGGTATATTAATTTCAGGTTTATGAAACTAAAATACTGATTATCAAAGTGACTATATAAGTTTACATTCTCACCATCAAAGGAGGAGTGTTCCACTTAGTTCAGATCTCCTCCATTATACACTTCCATCAGTGTTTTTTTCTCCTTAGTCATTCTGATAGGTGTGGTGAGGTATAACACTATATATTAGTGTTATTTTGATTAGCATTTTCCTGATGGCTAAGAATGTTCAGAAGTTCTTTAAGTGCCTATTAGCCATTTAAGATAAATTTTGAGTGAGGTAACATGGACTCACAAAATATGGTATGTACTCACTCGTAAGTGGTTTTTAGATGTAAAACGAAGGAAAAGTAGGCTACAATCCACAACCCCTTTGCAGCTAGGTAACAGGAAGGACTCCAGGAAGGACATTTATGGATACCCCAGGGAATGAAAAATAGATAAAAATGATCTCAGTAAATTGGGATCATGTTAGAGGAGGTAAGGGGAGATGGAAAGAGAACATGAGGAAATGGTCTGAACATAGGATGAACCAATTGGGAGAAGGACACAGAGAGAGGACAAAGAGATTGATATCTTGATACATGTAATCATCTTAGTTGGGGTTAGGAGTAAACCTGATGCCAGGGAAATGCCCAAGGATTCACATGCAAGATCCCAGCAAAAACTAAGACTCCATGCAATAGTAGAGAAGATGATGTGACTGGCCTTCCCCTGTAATCAATTTGATGTTCACACTAATGTCTTCGTAGAATTTTTATCCAGCAACTAATGGAAGCAGATGCAGAAATCCACAGCTATGCAATTCCTAAAATTATGATAACAAGAGAATTAATTGTTCTCTCTCTGTCTATGAGGAGTTTTTCTCTGGGTTGTAGTACACACTGAACAAAAATTAATTGTACCATGAAAGTAATTGTAGGCTATGTATTCTGGAGCTGAAGCAGAGTGAAGTGTTCATAGGCATGAGAGTTTTCTAGGCTTCATTTTAATTTTCCCTGTAAATTGCAAGAATGTACGCATCTGTAAAACACATTGAGGAATGTGGAGGCAGCACTAGAAGCAGCTGAAGCAGCCCAGGCTCACACTTCTGCTTCCTTGGTGGTTTTTTGTTATGGTCTGTATCACTGTGAGAGGGTAACTGCTAGTCTGTAGACAGTAATAAACTGAAACATCTTCAGGCTCCAGGTTGTTGATGTTGAGGGAGAAATCTGTCCCTGACCCACTGCCACTGAACCTGGAGGGGATCCCAGAGACAGACTGGGAAGCATACTTGATAAGAAGCCTTGGAGCCTCATTTGGTTTTTGCTGATACCAGTGTAAGCTATTACTAATACCCTGGCTGGCCTTACAGTTTATGGTGACTGTATCTCCTGGAGTCACAGCCAAGGTGGCTGGAGTCTGAGTCGACACAATATCACCTCTGTATCCTGAAAACATACAAGAAATGTTAGTAGAATAAAATGTTTTATATGAAAGTTACTTCTAAACTACTCTAAAAAAGAAGAAGAAAATTTTTGTATCAATTTCTTTAAACAAAACATCAAATTTAATGTGATTCTAGGCTTCCTAATGAATCAAGAAAGATCTATACTTTTTGCCACGTCTACACACTCATACCTGAAACCCAGAAAAGCAGAAGCCCAAGGAGCTGAGATGTGGAAACCATCTTTCTGCTTTCCCTGAGTTTAACTGTGTCATGCCACAGAACAGAGAAATGCCTTTTTATATCATTCTAAGAGGCATGAACACGACAAGAAAGAAGTAATTATGCAAATGATACTGGCTTCATATTGACCCCAATAAAGATCTGCTCAGAAAAGCAGGTTCTCTGTGCTCTCTCATATTGTATTATATCTCCCCCTTCTGTTTACTTGAGGAAATGTTAAAAGTTAAACTCACTTGTTCTTGTATCCACATAGAGTGATGAAAGATTAGAAAAGTCTAAATCTGTTGGATAAATTCAGATTTTAGAAAGGAATAACATCTCATATTCATGGCTCTGGTCCAGAATTATGTTTTCTTTTTTGTTGAGTCTAACATAAAATATGAACTGAAATGTCCCTACCTATCTCAACATTCCACAAAGCATTACAAAATAAAATACTAAGTATCATGTTACTCAAATACCATGAAGAAGACATTTGAAAGTCTGAATGTATTACTATAATTCTTAGACAGTGTAAATCAGGAGAAGAAATGCATCAAGGCTATTTTTAAAAGGAAACATTGCTGTCATCTGGGCCAGATAATGAAGCTGGAATATATTTATTATATAAAAACAATGTCTGAGAATTTTTGAACTTCTCAATAGCTGCAACATGAACTATCAAGTTCCAGAACAATGAGGATAGGAGTAAAAGGGAGCCCTTATTCATTGTGAAATCAGTGTGGATTTCCTCATACAACTACAAATAGTACTGCTACATGACTCACATATGACATTCCTGTAGATATACACAAAGAATTCTATAGCCTATAGCAGACATTTTTCTGATATACAGTAGGTAGGAAATGGATTCAAGTTAAATGTCTACTACATGATATATGGATAATTAAAATGCACTATATTTGTAGAATGGAATTTTATTGAGCTATGGATCAACCCTGATGGAAATAAAATGAAATCTCAAAGTTATTTGGATTAGAAATTTCTTAAAAAATAATGAAGACAAACATTTTTATGTGTTTCTCAAATATTTAATTTTTCTCCTTTGAAAACTTTTTTGTGTAGGTCTATAAATTGTTTTTTAATTTGTATTATTTCTTTTCTTGATAACTAGATATTTGAGTTCTTGTATTTTGTATATTAGCATTTTATTAGATATGTATTTTGTGTGTGTGTATTTGTGTGTTTGTTTCTATATTAATCTAAATACTGTTTTTTCATGGTTTGTGTATAATTATGTTAGAATAGTTTGGGAAATTGCATTGAATCTGTAGATTGCCTGTTGTAGAGTGGGCATTTTTGTTATTTTAATTAATTCTATGTTATACAGGAGATATTTTATTTTTTGTTATCTTCTTCAATTTATTATTGCAATATCTTAAAGTTATTAATTATTTACCTCTTTAACTGGCTTGTTTATATTTGAACAAATATAGTTTATATTATTTGAGATTATTGTAAAAGGATTTCTTTTCATCATTTTCTTTTCAGTTTATTTGTCATTTGTATGTAGGATAGCTACTGATTTTGTTAGTTAATTTTTTGTCTCTATAGAGCTACTTTGCTGAAAGTCTTCATCAACTGTTTCCTAGTAGAATTTTTAGAATCACTTATGTATACAATCATATCATATACAAATAATGACAGTTTGACTGTGTTCTTTCCACTTTCCTCTTGAACTTCCGTTGTCATAGTGCTCTGACTTCAAGTGCTATAGTAGGTAGGAATGGAAAGCATGAACAGTCAAGTCATCCTTTTGATTTTAGTGGAACTTCTTTGTGGTAGGATTCGGGCATTACTGAGGGAGATCTAGAGGTGTAACTTTGCTATCTTACGGTCTCTGGATGACATGTGATCAGCCCACTTTTTGAAGACCCAGTTGCATGCTGCCCTCCCTCTGGTATTGGAGCTAGGATATCAGAATGAGTGGGGTAGGGAAGTTGGAGGAAAATATTTCTGTGATCGCCTTGACCTAGGGGCAGATAAAAAGTAAACACACCAACTTGTGGTCAGCTGTAGTGATAGAGATGAGACTTTGGGATCAGATTTAAAGAAAGATGAGAGCAAAATAATCTGCACTTAAGCTATCTGTTTTCCTCTCCTCTTTCTTTTTAAATGTTTGCATTATATATTTTATGATAAATAGTCCTAATATGTTTCAAAGAGTCCCTTTTTACTAAATAATACATTCCATACTGTGTAAATTTATAAGTATATATGTATAGATTCATAAAATCAAACATTCAAATATTTCTTCTTATAACAAATTATTGTAACTTTGAACAAACATTGTTATGACAGAGGCTAGAGAAAGGGATCAGTAGTCAAAAGTTCTTGTTGCTCTTCCAGAAAAATCTATGTTTGAATCTCATTAACCTTGTCAGATGGTTACAATCAACTGTAACTTTACATTCAAGGAATGAAATCAACATCAACATTATCTGGCATTTCTAGGAAATGGATTGTATTTGTACAAGCACACATACCTATACATGAATAAAACTGAAATATCATAAAATAGTATATATGCAGCTAAAATCAATTTTAATTTTATTTTTAATTATTTTTAATTTTATGATATTGGTATTTTTCCATGAGTGTTAGGTATGATCCTCTGTAATTGGAGTCATAGATAGTTTTGAGCTTACCTATGTGTACTGGGAATTGAACTTTTCTTCTCTTGAAGAATACTCAACAGGCTTAACCATTGAGCCATCTCTTCAGCTCCCTATTAAGTATTTTTAATTGTTCAATATACATTTTCATCAGGGAAATGAAAATTAAAATGCATCCAATAAGAACTCAGATAAAACATAGTGATGGGGATTTGGGAAAAAAGAACCTTAATTCACTATATGTAAAACAGCTTATATGGGCTCTTTGAAAATTTGAATGGATATTTCTTGTAGAAAAACCAGCTCTCTGCAATCCTGAGAAATTGGGAAAAACATGCATGTCTCAGAAGAAAGATGCACATACTTCTTTTCTGAAGGACACAAAGTTTTTATTTTTCAGGCACTCATATTATAATATCCACACCAAGTTGTTGCAATATGTTTCTGGTCCATACTTTCTGGACCTCAAACAAACGTTTAGGTTCACTATTGGCCCCACTTTGACTCAAATAATCACACATAGGCTTTTATTATTTTTACACTGATTGGCCTAGGGCCCAGGCATGTAACCTGCTAGCTCTTTATTAATCTTCTACTAACCCATCTCTTTTATCCTTATGACTTGATACCTTTTCCCAGAGCAGCATTCCCTGTGAAACTCTTGGCAGCTTCAGTGCTTCTGGCATCTGTCTTTCTTGGAGCTCTGTGTCCGGCATCTCTCTGGTAGCCCTGTCCATACTTTCTGTCTGCATTTTGGCCAAAGAGCTTTTATTAAACCCATATGTGTTGTAGAATATTTCCCGGGCCCATTTGGGCAGGAGATTTCGACCTTGCCCAAGGCGGCTTTTTCCTCCCAAAGAGATGAATCAAATGCTTATATTAATTTCATACTGCTTGGTCTATGTCTCAAGCACATTACTAGCTAGCTCTTTCATCCTAATTCCACCCAATTCTAGGATTCTATCTGCCATGTGGCATGGCCTATGGCTCACCTAGATTCCTTTCATGTCTCTTCTTCATGGGTCAGATGGAGACTAATTAACTCCACCCTCCTTCTACTAGTCTGTTCTATAATCTTCCATCCACTTCTATGGTGCTCCACATAAGTCAAAATAGCTCCTTTATTTACTGTATACAGAGAATACAGTGAATATTTCCACCACACATAGGCAAAACAAATATTTACATTACCAGCATAATCCTAATACATTTTTTCTTTTTCTCTTTTTAAAACAAGAAGAACCCCAAATGTAATATCCTTTTTATCCCATTATCTATAAAAATTATGTCAAACACTGTAAACAAACACAAACATTCATAACTGATATTTAGGAGTGTTGGTATAGTTCTCTAAGATACTTCCTTCTGAATGGGAGAGAAATGACAATCACATGGTAATCCAAAGAAAAATTTAGGATTATAGATAAGTCTTTAGTGGAGTAGTCTGTTCATCTTAGCCAGTCTTCTTGTAGTTGTTTTGAATGCCTAACTCAGAGGAAACTGCAACAGAGGTGCTCTGAAATTCTGAATCATCTGGCACATGCATTTCCACTGGACATTTTGCAGTGGGTCTTCATCAATCAAACTTTATTTTCTTTATCTTGGAATACATCCACAGCTTCTCATTTTCTTTAAAAATAAGAAGAAAAAAACCTCTTCTCCAAAGCAGCATTTCTTTGG
Organism: Sigmodon hispidus; assembly: GCA_004025045.1. NCBI lineage: Eukaryota > Metazoa > Chordata > Mammalia > Rodentia > Cricetidae > Sigmodon > Sigmodon hispidus. The sequence goes on along the minus strand of PVIH01022544.1, from coordinate 19,566 downwards.
ATTTCAATTTTAATGCCAACTCATTTACCAAATATATAGGTTGGATTGAAGTAACAACACTTATGTTTAAATAGCTTTTAGCAGCTTTTACTATTTCCTTTACAGTAAAAAAAAATTAAAGACAAGACAATATTATACAGTATCCAGATAGTCTTTGTATTTTTTCATTTTTATGTGTCTTATTATTGTTTCTTTATACTCTATTTCTTTTTTTAAGGACTTTCTCTATCCATTTTCTTTTTTTATTTTCTCTATCACGCCTACATATAATTTAAACATACCCTAATTCATTTACAGGTTTTTTGTTTGTTTGTTTGTTTGTTTGTGATTCACATTTTTTTATTATTAATAAAGTCTCATTTTTATCCATTTGTTGGACTGGAGAATCTAAGTTGATTCTAGGGGATCCCTTATGTAATAATGCTGCTATGAACACAGTTGAGCAAATGTTCCTCTGCTACGTACATGCAAGTTTTGGGAATATATGGACCGGAAGAATTTCTATATTGTGAGGTACACTAATTTCAGGTTTATAAAACTAAAATACTGATTATCAAAGTGGCTGTATAAGGTTACATTCTCACCATCAATAGAGGAGTGTTCCACTTACTTCAGATCTCATCAATTATAGACTGTCATCAGTGTTTTATTTTCCTCAGTCATTCTGATAGGTGTAGTAGGGTATAACATGGTATCTTAGTGTTATTTTGATTTGCATTTTCCTCATGGGTAAGAACAATAAGAAGTTCTTTAAGTACCTATTAACCATTTAAGATTTATTTTGAGTGAAGTAACGTGGACTCACAAACATGGTATGTACTCACTCATAAGTGGTTTTTAGATGTAAAGCAAAGGAAAACTAGGCTACAATCCACAACCCCTAAGCAACTAGGTAACAGAAAGGACCCCAAGAAGGACATTTAAGGACACTTCAGGTAATGAAAAACAGACAAAATTGATCTAAGTAAACTGGCATCATCGTGTTGGAGGAGGTAAGGGGAGATGGAAAGAGAACATGCGGAAATGGGATGAATCAGTTGGGAGAGTGACACAGAGAGAGGCGAAGAGATAGATATCTTGATAGATAAAGACATTTTAGTTGGGTTTAGGAATAAACCTGATGCAAGGGAAATGCCCAAGGATTCACATAAAAGATCCCAGCTAAAACTAAGATTCCATGCAATGGTAGAGAGTATGCTTGGACTGGTCTTCCCCTGTAATCAATTTGATTTTCACCCTTATGTCATCATAGAGTCTTTATCCAGCAACTGATGGAAGCAGATACAGAAATACACAGCTATGCACTTCCTAAAATTATGAGAACAAGAGAATTAACTGTTTTCTCTCTGTCCATGATTTGCTTTTCTCTGGGTTGTAGCACACACTAAACAAAAATTAATTGCACCATGAAAGAATTGTAGGCTATGTATTCTGGAACTGAAGCAAAGTGAGCTGAAAGTTTTTCGGGCTTCTTCATTTTAATTTTCCCTGTAAACTACAAGACTGTATGCATCTGCAAAACACATTGAGGAAGTTGGAGGCAGCACTAGAAGCAGCTGAAGCAGCCCAGGCTCATACATCTTCTTCCTTGGTGGTTTTTGTTATGGTCTGTATAACCGTGAGAGGGTACCTGCTTTCTTGTAGACAGTAATAAACTGAAACATCTTCATGCTCCAGATTGTTGATGCTGAGGGTGAAATCTGTCCCTGACCCACTGCCACTGAACCTGGAAGGGATCCCAGAGACAGACTCGGAAGCCAACTTGACTAGAAGCCTTGGAGCCTCATTTGGTTTTTGCTGATACCAGTGTAAGTTATTGCTAATACCCTGGCTAGTCGTACAGTTCATGGTGACTCTCTCTCCTGGAGTCACAGCCAGGGTGGCTGGAGTCTGAGTCATCACAATATCACCTGTGCATCCTGAAAACATACAAGAAATATTAGTAGAACAATATATTTTATATGCTAGTTACTTCTAAACCATTCTAAAAAAGAAAAAAACATTTTTTGCATCCATTTCCTTAAACAAAAGGTCACATTTAATGTGATGCTGGGCTTCCTAATGAATCAAGAAAACTTTTCATTTAATTAACATCTATACTTTTTGCCACATCTAAACACTCATACCTGAAACCCAGAAAACCAGAAGCCCAAGGAGCTGAGATGTGGAAACCATCTTACTGCTTTCCCTCAGTTTAACTGTGTCATGCCACAAACCAGAGAAATGCCTTTTTTTTTCCTTCTTTATTTTGTATTTATCAAAAAAAAAAAACACAGTAAAAAGAATTTAAAATGTGGAAGAGTTAACAATAACTATACAGAGGATAAGAATGATAAGCACGGCTTATCAAGGGTAGAAATACAAATAAGATTGCTACACCTATATTTTATTTGTGTTCATCTTTCCCTCTGAATTTTTTTTTCCATCCCTGTATATCCTTATTCAAGGTCTCTTCCCCCTCCCAACACATCTGGTCATTTTCTTCCTCTGCAACTCCCCATCCCCTCCCTGGGCAGGGAGCAGACAGTCCTATGGTCCCACTGACCCAATAATGCTTAGATCAGTCTCCACTTCTGCCTTTTTATAACATTCTAAGAGGTATGAAAACTGGAAGAAAGAAGTACTTATGCAAATGATACTGGCATCATATTGATCCCAGTAAAGATCTGCTCAGGAAAGCAGGTTCTCTGTGGTCTCTCATATTATATCACCCCCTTTTGTTTACTTGAGGAAATGTTAAAATTTAAAATCACTTGTGCTTGTATCCACATACAGTGCTGAAAGATTAGCACAGTCTGAGTCTCTTGGATAAATTCAGATTTTAGATAAGAATAACATTTTGAGGTCTTAGATCCAATTGGTTTTGAGTTTTGTGCAAGGTGACAGGCTTGGATCTATTTTCACTTTTCTACACACTACCAACCAGCTATGCCAACACTATTTATTAAAGATACTATCCTTTTTCCATTGATTATTTTGGGACTCTTTGTTGAAGTTCAGGTGTTCATAGGATTTAGGGGTACTGCCTGGGTCCTCAGTTCTATTCCATTGATCCACAAGTCTGTTTTTATGCCAGTACCAGGCTGTTTTTGTTACTGTAGCTCTATAGTATAACTTCAAGTCAGAGACGGTGATGCCTCCTGAGGTTCTTTTGTTGAGCAAAATTGTTTTGGCAATCCTAGCTTTTCTGTTATTCCAAATGAAGATGAATATTGTTCTTACAAGGTCCATAAAATATTCTATTGGGATTTTGATGGGCAATGCATTGAATCTGTAGATTTCTTTTGGTAAAATTGCCATTTTTACTATGTTGATCCTACCTATCCAGGAGCATGGGAGAACATTTCATTTTCTGATATCCTCTTCAGTTTCTTTCTTCAGTGATTTAAAATATTTGCCAAATAGATCTGTTACTTCTTTGGTTATAGTTACTCCAAGGTATTTAATACTATTTGCAGCTATTATAAAGGTTGATGTTTCCTTTAGTTCTCTTTCAGTCCTATTATATTTAGTGTATAGAAGGGCTACTGATTTCTTTGAGTTAATCTTGCGTCCTGCTACATTGCTGAAGGTGTTAATCAATTGTAGAAGTTCTCTGGTAGAATTCTGCAGGTCAATTATGTATACAATCATATCATCTACAAATAGGGATAATTTAACTTCTTCCTTTTGAATTTGTGTCCCCTTAATCTCCTTTCATTCTCTTATTGCTTTAGTTAAAATTTTGAGAAATATATTGAATACATAAGGGGATAAAGGACATCCTTGTCTAGTTCTTGATTTTAGTGGGATTGCTCTGAGTTTATCTCCATTAAGTTTGATGTTGGCTGTTGGCTTCTTGCAAATTGCCTTTATTATATTTGGATATTTTCTCTTTATTCCTGATCTCTCCAGGGCTTAAATTATAAATGAGTGTTGGATTTTTCAAAGGCTTTTTTCGGCATCTAAGGATATGATCATGTGTTGTTTTTTTTTTTTTCCTTCAATTTGTTTATATGATGGATAGCATTTACAGTGTTTGTATGTTGAACCAACCCTGCATTTCAGTTTTTCAATATCTGTCTATTATGTTTATCTCTTATGATTTTCAATTTCTGACCACCTTTTGCTTGGCTAGGGTGGCTGACCCATTCAACTTTCTCTATTTCTTCCTGTTTCTACATACCTCTAATCTTAAACCCAGTTTCCACTATTTCTTTGTTTCTTTGCACACCTTTAACCTGCCAAGGTGTGGCTAAGAATTAAAGATGACATTAGGGCCACTAGCTGACTCTACCCAGCTCCTAGTCTATCTGAAGTTTAGCTTTTAACCTGAGGCATGGGTTGGACCCACAATTACCACTCTGTGGAATTTTAGGATCCATGTAATTATCAAGTAAGTTACTATATCTGCTTCTTATTATCTCCATTTAAGTATTTAGTAGCAGCATCTCTTCTTTAAATACTCACAAATGTTTTGCCTCTGAGGCTCAATCAAGAAAGTCTCACTTTAAGAAGCCACACCACTGTTTGTCTCCAGCAAACAATTCTGATCCAAGAAATTGCTGAGACTACTAAGAATCCATCTATGATTCTGTTCCCTTTTGCTTGTGAGAACAGAAACCTTAAATCCACCATAAGCCAAATGCTTTGTAGTAGTGTGAAAGAAGCTGGTGTCAGCCAACAGAAAAAAATACCATCACAAAGAGCATGAGAAATCACTGAAATATATTGGTTTACAGCTCTCTGACCTATATGTTGTAAGATATCTAATAAAAGCATTGGTTAAAAACCCAAGACATATTTAAATCAGGTGACTTTTCCAGAAACAGCAGAGTTTTCTCAAACTGACTTTCATAGGGATATGATACATTCAAAAATTACAACAAATTAGAGAACGTGCAATCCAAGAAGGAAAGGATGCAAGGAATAAACGAGGACAGCCCAAAATGAGGGAAATCATGCTAATTATTTTCATTGTCTCCCATCTCTAAAGCAACTCTTCGACTAAGAACAATAAACAGTACATCAGACATTTCAGCTCCAGTTTCCAGGCAAAACATGGAAAAGAGATACAAAAAGAAACTCATATTAGATCAGTGGAAATTCTGGGAAAATTAATTTAAACCTGAGATCATAGAAACTTTGATCTCCAAGCAAAAGTAAACCCAAGAGAAACTAACACTTCCTCTCTACAGCTTCAGAAAATAGAAAGTATTTTGGGGAAATAAAAGAAGAATGGAGGAGACAAAATTTTATAAAGAAGTCATAGATAAAGGGTCAATACTACCAAGACTGTTTATTCCAGAAATGCATATTCTAGAGTAATCTAAAAATTATCCTTTTGTATTGTATTACCTACATAAATCAAGACATAAAATTCTCAGTGTTCTTGTAATAGAAATTATTTCTTTAATTTGTAAAACTTTCTAAAGATATTTAATTTGTATCTGTTTTTGCACTAAATTTTATAAATTTTATTGTGATTGTGTTGTTAAATCTAATGTGATATATCTATCAGTGTGGAGGACAATTTCCATATTTGTACATTATGGATATAAATAAATCTGTATCCATTAATTGCTTTTTCCCTTCACTTTGATTAGCTCTTTAAATATTTAATAAAATGGTGTTTAAAGCATATAGATGGAAATGAAATTTGGAAGTTAGTTATAGATAGGAATAAAGCAGGCTGGAGTTTTGGAAAACAATTATGTCAACTGTGCTTGTCTCACTGTATTGGAGGCTGGAAATGAGCAAAGAAAGTAGGGAGGTGGGTAGTGGTCCCACATCAGGAAATACCACATTTTATTTTTCTATGACGTTTAATTTTAAGCTATAAATTTATTAAGAGAACTGAAATGAGTTGCATTTTTTCGAGGTGTGATTTTTAACCATCCATTCTCCATAAGGAGCACACACACACATACAGCCATCACAAGGATCACCAACAATGTTTCTAAACACTAGGAGCACACCAGTGAAAACGGACACCCATGCACACAAAGCTTGAATTCTGTAAGCAAATATGCACACAAGTGTGTGAAGGAAGTAACTACTCAGGAAAGGATATGATGATCATGATGAGTAAGCAATACTAGAGACTTTGCTAGACCTACAGCATGTTTATTTAGTGGCCAGAGAAATCTTAGATGCTAAATGAAATACAGCAGTGTCTTCAATGACTAAGGAAAGACAGTGATGGGAGGAAAAGATGGCTTAACAAATGCTGACAGAATGATATTTTTCTCAAGAGCTAAACACAGCTTTAACAGCATTTAATACCAACAGCACTCACAAAGGCAAGTTCAACTTTTCCTCATCATCTAAGAATTTTGTCCATGCTGTATATCCTTCTCTTTTTCATTCAACTGTCCAAACATTGTTGCTAAAACTTACAAACTAGAATTGCTGCTAATTCAAGAACTTTCATATACAATACCAATTAAAAAATCATTCATCTATTACACTTCTAGCCTACTACTCTCTAGATTTGTTTTGTCAACTTAAGGTGGAATCTTAAAGTAGGCAGATTTTAGTGAGAAAATTTGGAATAATTCAGTAAAATATCATTAGACTTTCTGATAATTTTGCAATAGAAAAAGCAAAAAGGCATTTGACAGATAAGAACTTTCAGCCAATGTAGACTATAGTTGGCCTAGTTATTGAATATCTGAGACAAAATATAGCCTTCTGTCTACGTCTTGCATTTATCATCTATAATTTTGGAAATTCAGATATTGACTTTTATTTTTTAATTTATTTTTTTATTATTATTATGAACAAAGAAGTCACAGTTTCTATCCTTGGATATCCTTATTCAAGGTCCCTTCCCCTCCCAAAACATCAATTCATTCTCTCTTCCCCACAACTCCCCATCCCCTCCCTGGGCAGGCACCAGGCAGTCCCATGGTCCTACTGTCCCAATATTGCTTAGTTCAGTCTCCACTCCTGGCAGATCCAGTTTTCTCCCCCCAACCTCAAGACTGAGTTAGGTGTTCCTCTAGGGGGAGTGCGATCCAAGGAGTCAGTCCAGGATGTTTCTGATCCCAAGCTTTTCAGTGGTTGTGGTTTGCAGCTTGGGCATGCTTCGCTTTTTTATTGTTTGTTTGTTTGGATTCCACTAATGAGTAAGTACATACTCTGCTTATCTTTCTGGGTTTGTGATACCTCGCTCAGGAGGATATTCTCCAAATTCATCCATTTGCCTGCAAATTTTAGAATATCATTTTTTCTTACTGCTGAGTAGTACTCCATTGTGTAGATGTACAATGGTTTGTTAATCCATTCTTCAGTTGAGGGACATCTAGGTTGTTTCCAGGTTCTTGCTATTACAAATAATTCTGCTATGAACATAGTTGAGCTACTACCTTTGGAGTGTGAATGTGCCTCTTTAGGGTACACACCCAGAAATGGTATTGCTGGGTCCATGGAGAGATTGATTTTCAGTTTTCTGAGAAACCGCCATACTACATTCCAAAGTGACTGAACAAGCTTACACTCCCACCAACAATAAAGGAGTGTTCCTCTTGCTCTGCATCCTCTCCAGCATAGGCTGTCCTCTGTGTCCTTTATCTTAGCCAATCTAACATGTGTCAGGAGGTATCTCAAAGTTGTTTTGATTTGCATTTCTCTGATGGCTAAAGATGAAGAGCAATTTTTCAGGTACCTTTCAGTCATTCGTAATTCCTCTGCTGTGAATTCCCTTTTTAGATCTGAACCCCATTTTTTGATTGGGTTATTCAAGGTTTTGGGCTCTAGATACTTGAGTTCTCTATATATCTTAGAGATCAGTCCTCTATCACTTGTATGGTTGGTGAAAATCTTTTCCCATTCTGTAGGCTATTGTTTTGTCCTATTGACAGTGTCCTTGACTTTACCGAAGCTTCTTAGCTTCAGGAGATCCCACTTATTGATTGTTGGTCTTAGTGCCTGTGCCATTAATGTTATATTTAGGAAGTGCTCGCCTGTGCCAATCCGTAGAAGTGTATTTCTCACTTTCTTTTCTATCAAGTTTAAAGTGGCTGGGTTTATGTTGATGTCTTTGATCCACTTGGATTTGAGTTTTGTGCATTGTGACAGGCTGAGATCTATTTGCATTTTTCTACCCTCTACCATCCAGCTATGCCAACACCATTTGTTAAATATACTATCTTTTTTCCATTGAATATTTTGGGCCTCTTTGTTGAAGATCAGGTGTTCATAGGCTTTTGAGTTAATGTCTGGATCCTCAATTCTTTCAAAATTACATATTCAGACAGCAGTGTTTAACGGAGATAAACGGAAAACCAAATTCTAAATATGTAGATTTTCTATTTTATTATAAAAGGTTTTTATTGCATTTGATGCTTAAAGTAACATTTTAAAAGTTTTTGAGAATTTTATTTCAAATATGTTCTGTTCTCTTCCAACATCTGTCATACCTCCAATGCTTTTAGATATCTTATTACATAACTATTAATTTTATACATGCCTAGTACCTGAGATATTCATTATATGTACCTCTTCTACATACGTGTTAAATGTTGACCACTTGGTATTTAATAGCACACCAAGAGATTCACCCCTGGAGAAGATGAATTATCCCTCTCTCAGCAACTGATTTGATGTAGTAATTCAATGAGTACTGGAACTTTCAAAAATTTTCCTACTGAATTGACATGTTCATTGATGTTGCTTATTCTGGTCTTGTTTGAGTAGCTACATTGTTAAATTTGTAACTTTTTGCTTTTTATTACTGAAAATTATAAATAAAAATAAAGTTAAATTAAAATTATGGTGAATTGCTCTAAGTATTCCTATAGTATAGCATTTATAATGGAGACCAAGAAAGGGCAATAGTAGGTAATAAGAAAGGGGAAAATACATGGGATATAAAGCTAATTGTTTTGTATGTTTTAAATCTGTTTTGTTGTCTTTTTATGTGTATAAGCCCATTGAAAGCAATTTATTTTCAAAGACTAGTACCCCAAGCAGAGTTTCAGAGCTTCATAATAACCTTCCCAGCTGTAGTTCATTGAAATATGTAGGGATTGTCACATAGAAAATAAGTGTTGGAGTGACTACTTTAATCTATTGGCTAATTACCTTGTTTGTAAATATATCAAATTAAATTTAAAATCAAAATGTTTTTCTCCTTACAAATGAAAGAATACTTCCCTTATCACTGATTGGAGCAAATGTCTGCTTCACTATTTTCTTCTCTGAATTCTAAATTGGAAAAAGGGAAGATCAGTCAGCCATTTATTTTGGACAATACCATTAGTTGCATGAAGAGTTTTGAAGTCCTATCTGAGGTAAGTTATTCATATCTGGTTTTATATAACAATATTGTATAACTGGTAGTAAACAGAAATGAACCAATTTTGTCAGAGCAGTCTTGTTGACATGGAGAAATGTTTAAGTAGGTCAGAGAGAGGAATGAGAAGAGATAATCCTGTGCAAAATTGTCCCTACTCACTCTACGTGCATGTGAAATCATCATAATCATTTGAGGCATTAAAGTAAATATCAAAAACCATAAATTTCAAAATATAGAAAAGTTACCTCAATTTGTAAAGAAAAGTAACTTTTAAAAACAAAAAATTCCCATTTATAGTGCATGTTCACTCTCATCAAACAAAGACTACAGTATTATATAAAATATCTTTTTATTCAGTTTTTTCTCTTTTTTCTCATTTTTATTATATTATTATTATTTTATTATATGTATTTATATGCATGTTCACACTCATCAAACAAAGACTACAATGTTATATAAAGCAACTTTTCATTCAGTCTTCACATCAATGTTTTTGAGATCAGGTCACATACTCTAAGGCTCACAATACTTTCACTGAATAAAAGATACCTGGTACATAAGTTGATGAGTTTGCATAAACATAGTTTCCAATACAAAATCTCAACATCTTAAAATATATTTTTAAAAACCACATAGAATGTCTTATTTTTGTTACTCATCCATACAAAATATGAATATTTGTAAATTTTTTGTAAAAGTATCAATACTGACAAAAGTGGAAGGTATTCACAACATCTAGATGGTGGGTCATATATCACTAATTAGTCCATCAACAGAAAACTGAATCTTTCAAGCCTGTCTCCCTGCACAAAACTCAAATTTAAGTGGATCAAAGACCTCAACATAAAACCAGCCACTTTACACTTGATAGAAAAGAAAGTGGGAAAAACACTTCTACGAAGTGGCATAGGTGAACACTTCCAATATATAACACCAGTAGCACAGACACTAAGATCAATAATCAATAAGTGGAATCTCCTGAAGCTGAGAAGCTTCTGTAAAGCCAAGGACACTGTCAATAGGACAAAATGAGAACCTACACAATGGCGAAAGATTTTCACCAGCCCTACAAGTGATAAAAGATTTATATCTAAAATATATAAAGAACTCAAGAATCTAGAGCCCAATACCTTGAATAACCCAATCAAAAAATGGGATTCAGAATTAAAAAGGGAATTATCAGCCGAAGAATTACAAACGGCTGAAAGGCACTTGAAAAAGTGCTCATCATCTTTAGCCATCAGAGAAATGCAAATCAAAACAACTTTGAGATACCACCTGATACCTGTCAGATTGGCTAAGATAAAAGACACAGAGGACAGCCTATGCATGAGAGGGTGGAGAACAAAGGGAACACTCCCATTGTTGGTGAGAGTGTAAGCTTGTTCAGCCACTCTACATTGCAGTATGGTGGATTCTTAGAAAACTGAGAATCAATCTCCCCAAGGTTCCAGCAATACCACTTATGGGTATATACCCTAAAGATGCACAGTTGCACACCGAAGGCATTAGCTGAACTATGTTCATAGCAGCATTATTTGTAATAGCAAGAACCTTGAAACAACCTAGATGCCCTCAACTGAGGAATGGATTAACAAACTGTGATACATCTACACAATTGAAAACTGGATTTTCCAGGATTTGAGGCTGAACTGAGCAATATTGAGACCTTGGGACCTTGGGACCTCCTGCCCATGCTGGGGAATGATGGGGGGATGAGGAGAAGAGAGAATTAACTGATGTGGCTGAAGGGGGAAGGGACATTGAATAAGGATATATAAGGATATAAAATGTGACTTCTTTATTCATAATAAAAAACCAAAATATAAAAATAATAAAAAAGAAACCAGAATCTGAATGAATAAAATTAATTGTTCTGGTATTTAAATGTATTTAATTAGTATACTTTTTTCTAGTTCCATCCATTTTGCTTTAAATTTCAAGATGTCATGTTTCTTTAATTGCTGAGTAGTACTCCATTGTGTCAACGTGAAATTTTTTTATCCATTTGATGGGTTGGGGAATCTAGGTTGTTTCAAGATTCTTTCTAATACTAATTATGCTGCCATGAACATATTTGATCAAATGTCCTTGAGTTAAATATATTCATCTTTTGGACATATGTGAAACAGTTGAATTGCTGTATTATGAGGTACATTAATTTCAGGTTTATGAAACTAAAATAGTGATTATCAAAGTGACTATATAATTTTACATTCTCACCATCAAAGAAGGAGTGTTCCACTTACTTCAGATCTCCTGCATTATAGGCTGTCATCAGTGTATTTTTCTCCTTAGTTTTTCTGATAGGTGTAGTAGGTTATAACACGGTATATTAGTGTTATTTTGATTTGCATTTTCCTGATGGCTAAGAATGTTAAGAAGTTCTTTAAGTGCCTATTAGCCATTTATGATACATTTTGAGTGAGGTAACATGGACTCACAAAACATGGTATGTACTCACTCATTAGTGGTTTTAAAATGTAAAGCAAAGAAAAATTAGGCTACAATGCACAAGCCCTTAGCAGCTATGTAACAGGGAGGATTCCAGGAAGGACATTTATGGATACCTCAGGGAATGAAAAATTAGATAAAATTGATCTCAGTAAAATGGGATCATGTTAGAGGAGGTAAGGGGAGATGGAAAGAGAAAATGAGGAAATGTGTTAAACATAGGATGAATCAGTTGGGAGAAGGACACAGAGAGAGGATAAAGAGATAGATATCTTGGTAGATGGAGTCATTTTAGTTGTGGTTAGGAATAAACCTGATGCTAGGGAAATGCCCAAGGATTCACATGCAAGATCCCAGCTAAAACTAAGACTCCATGCAATGGTAGAGAGGATGCCTGGACTGGCCTTCCCCTGTAATCAATTTGATGTTCACCCTAATGTCATCATAGAAGCTTTATCCAGTAACTAATGGAAGCAGATGCAGATCCACAGCTATGCACTTGCTAAAATTATGAGAACAAGAGATTCAATTGTTTTCCTCAATCCATGCTGAGCTTTTCACTGAGTACACACTGAACAAAAATTAATTGCACCATGAAAGTAATTGTATTCTATGTTTTCTGGAGCTGAAGCAGAATGAAGTGTTCATAGGCATGAGAGTTTCCAGGCTTCTTCATTTTAATTTTTCCTTGTAATATGTAAGGCTGTATGTATCTGTAAAACACAATGAGGAAGGTGGAGGCAGCACTAGAAGCAGCTGAAGCAGCCCAGGCTCACACTTCTGCTTCCTTGGTGGTTTTTGTTATGGTCTGTATCACTGTGAGAGGGTGGCTGTTAATCTGTAGACAGTAATAAACTGAAACATCTTCAGGCTCCAGATTATTGATGCTGAGGGTGAAATCTGTCCCTGACCCACTGCCACTGAACCTGGAGGGGATCCCAGAGACAGACTGGGAAGCCAACTTGACAAGAAGCCTTGGAGCCTCATTTGGTTTTTGCTGATACCAGTATAAGTTATTGCTAATACCCTGGCTAGACATGCAGGTCATGGTGACTCTATCTCCTGGAGTTACAGCCAGGGTGGCTGGAGTCTGAGTCAGCACAATATCACCTCTGCATCCTGAAAACATACAAGAAATATTAGTAGAAAAAGATGTTTTATATGCTAGTTACTTCTAAACCATACTTAAAAAAGAAAAACACCATTTTTTGCATCCATTTCTTTAAACAAAAGGTCAAATTTAATTTGATGCTGGACTTCCTAATTAATCAAGAAAATTTTGTATTGAATTAACATATATACTTTTTGCCATGTCTAAACACTCATACCTGAAACCCAGAAAAACATAAGCCCAAGGAGCTGAGTTGTGGAAACCATCTTTCTGCTTTCCCTGAGTTTAACAGTGTCATGCCACACACCGGAGAAATGCTTTTTTATAACATTCTAAGAGGCATGAACTCTAGAAGAAAGAAGTACTTATGCAAATGATACTGGCTTCATATTGACCTCAGTAAAGATCTGCTCAGGAAAGCAGGTTCTCTGTGCTCTCTCATATTGTATTATATCTCACCCTTTGTTGACTCGAGGAAACTTTAAAATTTAAACTCACTTGTGCTTGTATCCACAGACAGTGCTGGATAATTAGTGCAGTTTAAGTCTCTTGGATAAATTCAAATTTTAGAAAGGAACAACATCTCATATTCATGGCCCTGTTTCAGGATTATATTTTCTTTTTTGATGTTTCTTCCTTAAAATATGGACTGAAGTATCCCTACATATTTCAACATTCCAGAAAGTATTACAAAATACAATACTAAATATCATGTTACTCAAATATCATGAACAAGAAATTTGAAAGTTTGAATGTATTACTGTAATTCTGAGACAGTCTAAATCAGGAGAAAAATGCATCAAGGCTATTTTTAAAAGGAAGCATTGCTGTTATCTGGGCCGGATAATGAAGCTGGAGTATATTTATTATATAAAACAATGTCTGAGCATTTTTGAACTTCTCAAGAGCTGCAACATGAACTGTCAAGATTCCAGAACAATGAGGATAGGAGTAAAGGAGACGCCATATTCATTGTGAAATCAGTGTGCAGTTTCCTCATAAAACTACAAATAGTACTGCTATATAACTCTCATATGACATTCCTGTGGACATACACGAAGAACTCTCTAAACTATGGCAGACATTTTTCTGATATACAGTAGGTAGGAAATGGATTCAAGTTAAATTTCTACTACATGATAAGTGGATAATCAAAATGCAGTACATTTGTAGAATATATCCTTATTTGTTAATTTATATCATAAGATTCATTATAGCACTATTTCTCTTCTATCCTAGATATGAATATCATAGATTCCATTCTAATGATAGTATTTATTTTCTCATATATGACCAGAGTAGGTGGGCTCATCATCTCTATCCATCTTTCCTTCTAACTTTCTTCTGTCCTCATCAGGAATCCAGAAAATCAGAAACATCAACAGTTGAACAAGCAACTTCATTTTAGAAGACTAATCAGTCGCCACAAGCACATAACTGATTTTTTAATTTTGACTAGCAAGGGTGTGTCTCCCCTAGGGAACACTATGCAAAGTCCTGAGTTAGTGTTGCTGTACAAATAAAATGAAGAGTTACACTAGTTTCTCACAACTGTAAAAATTATATAAAATACCTTCTATCAGTGGTGACAATAGCTAAACCAAATTTGGTCCTTGATATAAAAGAACATCCTAAAAATTGTCAGTCTTGGCAGCATAAAACACTAAATAAGTTCTTTATGACAGAAACACTGAAGGGGCTGAAAATAAAATGTATGCATGCAATAACTCTTTGAGTTGATAACTATGCATTTCCTCTTCTTTTATCAGTTTTGAAAAAAAATGTATCTCCATTTTACAAATTTTAAATGAAAAGCATAGCTCTCTTTCCTATGTTCCATGTAATTTGTGTCCAGGGGATCCAAAAAAAAGGAGATATGTCTTGAGTGAATTATGAAAATGTTAAGGCAATGGATAATAATTTACCTTGAATATATAGTTTGAGAAAATTTTGGAAGTAACTAATTAATTTGTGGTGTTTGTACAAAATGACATTTCACAGGTCCCTTTTAACATAACTAATTTTATATGAACTAACTTACTTATATAATCTTTTTTATTTTATTTGTTGTTTTTATGTAAATGTGTATAGGCATGTTTATTCCATGGAACACAAGATGGATTGCAAAGGAAAATGCATGGCAGTCAGACCTTTCCTATCATGTCAGTCCAAGAAAACCTCAACTTGTTTTCTTGGTGGCAGACACTATTATTTGTTGAGATATATCACAAGCTCATACAGTGAAAGAGCTTTAGTATGATGTTTTGTCAGAAATTTTCTCAGGAGGATTGATAGATGTCTCAGCAATAAAGAGCACTGTCTATGCTTCCAGAACAGATGAGTGTGATAAATAGCACCTACAGGGATCTAGCCATCATTTTGTATAATCCATGTCCAGGACTCCTATATTCATTTCTGTATTCTGTAGGTACCTGCAGACAGATGGGTGGATGCTTGCTTATACAAACAGAGACAGCAACCCATATGCATCCAGTTAAAAGTAGATAAACCTCTTTCTCACAGATAAAGAGCTATTAACTATTATGTACAACATTAATAGAATAGAAAAATGTAATAACTCAGAAGTAGAATGAGGAACTTAAGATAATCTATTATTAAAATCTGATGAAAGCATTAGTTTTGGATTGTTTTATTTGCTTTTTATGTTTGGTTTTGTCAACTAAATACATGATAGTGGCATCTGTATTGAGAGAACTTCAACTGAGAAAACATTTCTGTCATATTCACTTCTAAGAAGCCTGTGTGATACTGTCTTAAGTGATGTTGGATATGAGAAGACCCAGCTCAATATAGGCAGTGCTAATTCTAGGCAGTCAGTAATAGGTGGCATAAAAAGTAGGGTGAGCACATGATGGGAGATAGTCTAGTAAATAAAAATATTCCATGTTATTTCATTCTGTTCTTGCCTTTTGAACTTGCCCTGCTTTTGGCCCTGTCCTGACTATTCTTAATGATAAACTATTAATGGAATTGTATACTGAACTAAACCCTTTCTTTTCCAAGTAACTTTTGCTTATAGTGTTTGGCATAATCACTAAAGCAATCCAGGATTGACATCCAGAGTTAAAACTTGGATCCTCCAATTAGTAAAATAGGCTTCTAAAGAGAAAGGCTGGGACAGAAATACAGGGAAGAATTAATATGATCAATTTTATATTTTTATATAGAGAACCTGAAGAATATTTTCCTAATTCAGAATTTTTCTCTATAAAGAAAAAAAAATTTCTGTTAGAGTCTTGTTAATTTTGAATAAGAATCTATCTACCTATAAGCCACTGACCAGTACCTTGGAGTCCATTCCCTCAGGAGGAACACCTAACTCAGTCTTGATATTAGGATGATTAAATCAGACTTGCCTGGAGTGGATGCTAAACTAAGCCAACTTGGGACCTTGTGACCTCCTGTCCTTGATGGGAAGGAGACAAGGAGATGGGGAGAAGAGAAAATGTCAGGGTGGAGCAGGAGGGGGAAAGGAATTTGAACAAAGGGATACATGGATAAAAGTTAAGAATTTGTTCAAAAATCAATAAAAATCCCCAAACATGGGATTCAGAGTCAGATGGCTTCAGACAGCTAGGGTCCAAGGTCTAGAGCAGAGTGGGTGATGAGAGGGTTCTAGCCACTGGGCCTTCCAGAAATCATACCTCAGAGGCCAGAGACACAGTCTCAGATCTCAACTTATGTCCAAGGTTACCTTGGACTGGGAGAAAGCTTCTCCATTGATCCTGGGAGTCACATCACAGATGGCCAGTCCCTGCTTCCAAGACAGACTGCCTCATCCCAGAGTATTGGACATCATTCTGAACAGCGTGATTCCATGGTGTCCAGGACAGAGTGAGAGTAAGAAAGCTTCAGACAGTGAGGATCCCATTGCCTCCCCAGAATAAGAAAACATGCAGAATCTGTGTTCAGAGCAGACAGGAGACAGACAATCCCTGCAGGCACAACAGACAAAGATTCTAGTAAGACCTGACTAAGAGCGAACCAAGCAAATGATGGGAAAACATCAGTGCAAGAATACATATAACAATATAAAGAACAACAAGACACCACCAGAAGAAGGTGATGGCTCTACAAAACCAAGACCTGAAAAGAGCAAAGAAGAAAAAAGAGGATGAAACAACAATACCAACACCTATTTGAAGAATATAGAAGCCTTAAAAGAGGATATAAAAGTCCCTTAGAGAACTAAAAGAAAAAAACAAATAAGAAATTAGAAGAGATGAACAAATCCTTAAAACACAATACATACACACACACACACACACACATACACACACAAAACAATAAAGAGAAATCAAATGAATGAAAGATTCATTCCAGCAACAAAAAAATGTAATACAAACAATAAGGAAAGCATAAAAAAGGCAAAACTTAAAGTATAGAATCTGAAGAAATGATCTGGTACTATAGATACAAGCATAGCCAACAGACTCCAAGAGATGGAAGAGAGAATCTATGGAGTTGAAGACTCAATAGTGGGAGTAGATAAATTAATTACTCAAAGAAAACACCAAATCTAAAAAAGCCATAACACATAACATTCAGGAAATTTGAAACACTATGAGAAGACCAAACCTGAGAATAATAGAAATACAAGAAGGAGAAGAATACCAGCTCAAAGGCATAGATAATGTATTCAATAACATCATAGAATGAAACTATCCCAATCTACAGAAGAAAATACCTATAAAGATATAAGAAGCTTACAGAACATCAAATAC
The DNA here is from genome assembly GCA_004025045.1 of Sigmodon hispidus. Lineage (NCBI taxonomy): Eukaryota > Metazoa > Chordata > Mammalia > Rodentia > Cricetidae > Sigmodon > Sigmodon hispidus. Next base: position 1,976 of record PVIH01022544.1, on the reverse strand, counting down.
ATTAGATCCCCCAAAAAGTCTGCTAACTACAAAAAATTAACCAAAAACCATACAGAAATTAAGAAAATTATATTAAGAGCTGCAAAGGTAAAGGGCCAAATTACCTATAAAGGCAGACTCATCAGAATAACATGAGGATCACATGGCCTGACCAGAATAAGAAAACATGCAGACTCTGTGATCAGAGCAGACAGGAGACACATAACGCCTATCCACAACTGAAGATTCTACTAAGACCTAAGAATGAACCACAGAAACAATTTTCAGACACCAGCACAAAAATACATATCACAATATTAAAAAAGGCATTGTTTCATTGAAAATAATGAAAGCAAAAAGGTCTTGGTCAGAAGTTACACAGACACTAACTTCCAACTGGTGGCTTCCAACCCAGACTACTATATCTAGCCAAACTATCAGTCACCACAAGTGGAGTAATCAAGATATTTCTCGACAAAGACAGGTTTAAATAATACCTATCCTCAAATCTAGCACTACAGAAAGCAGTAGAGGAAAAACTCCAACCTAAGGAACTCACATATAATCATTGAACCACTAACAATTGATAATTCCGCAGAAGAAAAGCCCAAACATAGAAAATACACACAAGCTATCAACAAAAACAACAGGAAATAAAAATCAGTGGTCATTAATAGCTCTTAATATCAATGGACTCAATTCACCTATAAAAAGACATACCCTATCATAATGGATACAAAAACAAAAGCCAACCTTCTGCTGCATACAAGAAACACACCTCAGCTCCAAAGACAAACACAGGCTCAGAATAAAGGATTGGGAAAAGATTTTCCAATAAAATGGCCCCAAGAAACAAGCTGGTGTTGCCATCCTAATATTCAACAAAGTAGACTTTAAACTAAAATCAATCAAAAAACACCAGGATGGATATCACTTATTCATCTCAGAAAAAGCTATCAAGATGAGATCTCAATCCTGAATTTTTATGCCCTTAAATTAAGTGCACCTTCATATGTAAAAGAAACACTACTAAAGCTTAAACCCAACATCAAATGTCACACTCTTATAGTGGGAGACTTCATTACTCCACTTTCACCCTTGGATAGGTCAACCAGTCAAAGACTCAACAAAGAAATAAGGAGTCTAACAAATGTTATGATGCAAATGGATTTAATAGATATTTACAGAAGCTACCATCCAAACAGAAAATAATATACATATTTCTCAGCACCCTATGGAACTTTCTCTAAAAATGACAACATACTTGGTCATAAAAAAATCTCATTAGATACAAAAAATAGAAATAACCCCTTATATCATATCAGAGCACTATGGCAAAAAGTTAGAATTCAGTAACGAAAATCATAGAAACCCTACAAACTCATGGAAACTGAACATCTCTACATTGAACCACCTCTGGGTCAGGGAAAAAGTTAGGAAAGAAATCAAAGATTATCTAGAATTTAATAAGAATGATTCCACAACATACCCAAACTCATAGGGCACGATGAAAGCAGTCTTAAGTGGAAAATTCATAGCACTAGATGCCTATATGAAAAACCAAGAGAAATCTCACAAAAGAGAATTAAAAGCTTAGCTGAAGGCTTTAGAATAATTAGAAGTAAACTCACCTAGAAGAAGTAGATGGCAGGAAAAAATCAAACTTAGGGCAGAAATCCATACAATAGAAACCAAGAGAATAAATAATAGAAACAATCAATGAATGAAAAAGTTGGTTCTTTGAGAAAGTCAACAAGATGGACAAACCATTATCCAAACTAACGAAAAGACAGATAGAGAGCATTCAAACTAACAGAATCAGAAATGAAAAGGGGGACATAATAACAGACCCCTCAAGTTCAAAGTGGTTGGGGTTAAGTTGAGGTCTTTGATCCACTTGGATTTGAGTTTTGTGCAGGGTGACAGGCTCGGATCTATTTGCATTTTTCTACACACTTCCTTCCAGTTATGCCAACACCATTTGTTAAATATACTAT
>PVIH01022543.1:0-26866 GCA_004025045.1 Sigmodon hispidus | reverse complement strand
AGGAAGACTTTGATTTCTTTCTTAATTTCTTCCTTGACCCAGAGATGGTTCAGCTGATTGATGTTTAGTTTCCATGAGTTGGTAGGCTTTCTTTGGGTTTTGATGTTGTTGAACTCTAACTTTAGGCCCTGGTGGTCCGATATGTTACAAGGGATTATTTCCATTTTTTTGTATCTGCTGATATTTGCTTTATGACCAACTATGTGGTCAATTTTGGAGAAAGTTGCATGAGGTGCTCAGAAATATGTATATCCCTTTGCCTTTGGGTGGAAGGATCTGTAGATATCTATGAAATCCATTTGCATCATAACCTCATTTAGACTCCTTAGTTCTCTGTTGAGGCTCTGTCTGGTTGATCTATCCAGGGTTGAAAGTGGGGTATTGAAGTCTCCCATTATTAGGGTGTAAGAATTGATGTGGGATTCGAGCTTTAGCAGTGTTTCTTTTACATATGTAGGTGCCCCTATATTAGGAACATAAATATTTAAGATTGAAATTTCCTCTTGACCAATTTTTCCTGTGATGAATAAGTAGTGACCCTCTTGGTCCCTTTTAATTGCTTTTAGCTTAAAGTCTACTTTGTTAGATATTAGGATTGCAACCCCTGCTTGTTTCTTAGGACCATTTGACTGGAAAATCTTTTCCCAACCTTTTATTCTAAGCCTGTGTCTGTCTTTGCAGTTGAGGTGTGTTTCTTGTAGGCAACAGAAGGATGGCTTTTGTTGTTGTATCCATCTTGTTAGTGTGTGACGTTTTATAGGAGAGTTGAGACCATTGATATTAAGGGAAATTAGTGACCATTGATTCATATTTCCTGCCATTTTTGGTGGTAACTTGTTTGTATTTACTTTCTCTAGGGTATTCTTCTGTGGACTTATTGATTGTTTGTGAGTTCGTGGGTGTATCTGAGGTCCTTAGGTTGGAGTTTTTCCTCTAATACTCTCTGTAATGCAGGATTGGTAGATAGATATTCTTTCAGTCTGACTTTGTCCTGAAATACCTTGTTTACTCCATCTATGGTGATTGATAATTTTGCAGGGTATAGTATTCTAGTTTGGCAGCCATGCTGTTTTAGCGTCTGTATAACTTCTGACCAAGGCCTTCTAGCTTTCATCGTTTCCATTGAATAGTCAGGCTTTATTCTGATGGGTCTGCCTTTATATGTGAGTTGGCCCTTTTCTTTTGCAGCTCTTAAAATTTCTTCTTTGTTCTGTATGTTTTGTGGCTTAATTATAATGTGGTGCACTGACTTTTTTTGGGGATCATATCTATTTGGTGTTCTATAAGCTTCTTGTATCTTTATAGGCATTTCCTTCTTCAGGTTACGAAAGTTTTCTTCTATGATTTTATTGAAAACATTATCTGTGCCTTTGAGCTGGTATTCTTCTCCTTCTTCTATTCCTATTATTCTCAAATTAGGTCTTTTCATGGTGTCCCAGGTTTCCTGAATATTTTGAGTTATGGCTTTTTTTGTTTTACTATTTTCTTTGGGAGATGTGAGTTTTAAACTTCTAGTTACAGCGACCATGCTTGCTCCATGATGGTTCTTTCGTTATGAACTCTTACACAAAATAAATTCTTTTGTAAACTGTGCTGGTAGTGGTGTTTTATCACAGCAATAGAAAAATAGCAAATATAGGAACTGGTATCAAGACATGAAGTCTTGCTGTGAAGAACCTGACTAGGTGGTATTTGTTTATTTGTGGCTTTTTTTAGAAATATGAAAAATTTAAACTTTTGGACTATAAAAGCAGTTAAATGTTGTAAGTAGAACATAGTAGAAAATTAGTAGGTACTTGAAAGAGTTATGGCAGCAATATAGACTGTTGAGGCCCAGATCAAAGAGTTTCAGAGGGATGGTGTCTCTCTGAACAGCGTGGCCCCACAATGTGTGCAGCAGAATAGGAGTCAGACAGCTTCAGAACTTGAGGATCCCATGTCCTGACCAAAGAAAGAAATCCTACAGACTTCATGTCCAGAGCAGAGAGGAAACATACAACCCCTGTAACCACAACTAACTAAGATTCCACTAAGACCTGACTAAGAGTAAACCAAAGAAGCAATGGGAAGATGCCAGTATGAGAATACATATAAAAATATAAAGAACAAGAAGACACTACCAGAAGAAGCTGATGGCTCTACAACACCAAGACATGAGCAGACCAATGAAGAGGAAACAGAAGGAAACAATAATACAAACACCTTTATGAAGATTAAAGAAGTCTTAAAAGCAGATATGAAAAAGTCCCGTAAAGAAATAGAAGAAAAAACAAATAAAAAAATTGGAAGAGGTAAATAAATCTATGAAAGAAAACCAAGAAAGAGAAATAGAACAAATGAAAGAATCATTCCAGGAAATAAAAATTGAAATAGAAACAATAAAGAAGCTACAAAATGAAGCAAAGGATGAAATAGAGAATCTGAAGAAATGATCTGGAACTACAGATACAAGCAAAAGTAATAGAATCCTTGAGATGAAAGAGAGACTCTCTGGAGTGGAAGACTCAATAATGGAAATAGATATCACGCAAAGAAATCACTCAAATCACTCAAAGAAAATACCAAAACTAAAATAGCCATAAACCAAAACGTTCAAGAAATTTGGGACACCATGAAAAGATCAAACCTGAGAATAATAGGAATAGAAGAAAGAGAAGAATACCAGCTCAAAGAAGTTAAACAGACACTGAAAGAACATGGCTGCCAACCCAGACTACTATACCCAGCAAAGCAACTAATTCCCATAGGTGGAGTAAGCAAGATATTTCATGACAAAGACAGGTTAAAACAATTCCTATTCACAAATCCAGCACTACAGAAAGCACTAGAGGGAAAACTCCAACCTGAGGATTACAGATACACCCATGAAAGCACAAACAATTGAAAATCCCACCAAAGAAAAAAACTAAAAAAGGAAATACACACAAACTATCACCAAAAATAACAGGAAGTAACAATCAGTGGTCATTAATATCCCTCAATATCAATAGACTCAATTCACTTATAAAAAGACACACCCTGACACGATGGATTCAAAAACAAAAGCAAACCTTCTGCTGCATACAAGAAACACAACTCAATGCCAAAAACAAACACAGGCTCAGAGTAAAGGGTTGGGAAAAGACTTTCCAATCAACTGGCCCCAACAAACAAGCTGGTGTTGCTATCCTAATATCCAACAAAGTAGATTTCAAACCAAAATCAATCAAAGGAGACCAGGACAGACATTATTTATACATCTCAGGAAAAATTGACCAATATGAGAACTCAATTCTGAATATTTATGCCCCTAATCTAAGGGTAACTTCATATGTAAAAGAAATACTACTAAAGCTTAAAGCCCATATCAAATGTCACACTCTAATAATGGGAGACTTCAATACCCTACTTTCACCGTTGGATAAGTCAACCAGACAAAGTCTCAACAAAAAAATAAGGTGTCTAACTGAAATTATGATGCAAATGGACTTAATAGATATTTACAGAAGCTTCCATCCAAACACAAAGGAGTATACATAATTCTCAGCACCCCATGGAACTTTCTCTAAAATTGACCGTGGACTTGGTCATAAGGCAAATATCAATAGATTAAAAAAAAATGAGAAAAACCCCTTGTATCATATCTGACCACCATGGCCTACAATTAGAATTCAACAACAAAAAATCACAGAAAGCCTACAAACTCATGGAAACTGAACATCTTTAAATTGAACCGCCGCTGGGTCAGGGAAGAAGTTAAGAAAGAAATCAAAGACTTTCTAGAATTTAATGAAAATAAATCCACAACATACCCAAACTAATGGGACGCAATGAAAGCAGTGTTAAGGGGAAAATTCATAGTACTAGATGCCTATATAAAAGAAAAGAGAAATATCACACAAGAGACCTAACAGCTCAAATGAAGGCTTTATAACAATTAGAAGCAAACTCACCTAGAAGAAGTAAATGGCAGGAAATAATCAAACTTAGGGCTGAAATTAGTCCAATAGAAATAAAGAGAACAATACAAAGAATCAGTAAATCAAAATGTTGGTTCTTTGAGAAAGTCAACAAGATAGACAAACCCCTATTCAAACTAACCAAAAGGCAGAAAGAGAGTATTCAAATTACCAGAATCAGAAATTTAAAAAAGGAGACATAATAACAGAGACACAGGAAATCCAGAGAATTATCAAGTCATGCTTTGAAAATTTATACTCTACTAAAATGGAAAACCTAAAAGAAATGGGCAGATTTCTTAACAAGTACCAATTACCAAAATTAAGTCAAGAACAAATTAAAGACATAAACAGACCTATAACACCAAAGGAAATTGAAGCTGGTATTAAAAGTCTCTCAAATAAAAAAACTCCAGGACCAGATGGTTTTACTGCAGAATTCTACCAGACATTCAAAGAAGAACCAATGCCAATACTCAACAAACTGTTCTATACAGTGGAAACTGAAGGAATGCTGCCAAACTCTTTCTATGAGGCCACAATCATCCTGATACACAAGCCACTCAAAGATGAACCTAAGAAAAAGAACTACAGATCAATCTCCCTCAGGAACATTGATGCAAAAATACTCAACAAAATTCTGTCAAACAGAACATACATATACAACAACATATAAAAAAAAGTCATCTACCATAATCAAGTAGGCTTCATACCAGAAATGCAAGGATAGTTCAATATACAAAAAACTATAAATGTCATCTATCATATAAATAAATTGAAGGAAAAAAGCCACATGATCATATCCTTAATGCTGAAAAATCCTTGGCAAAATTCAACAATCCTTTATGATAAAAGTCCTGAAGAGATGAGGAATACAGGAAAAACTGACAAGTATAATAAAGATGATTTACATGAAGCCAATAGCTAACATCAAACTAAATGGAGAAATACTCAAAGTAATCCCACTAAAATTAGGAACTAGACAAAGCTGTTTCCTCTCGCTTTATCTATTCAATATAGTTCTTGAAGTTTTAGCCAAAGCAATAAGAGAACAAAAGGAGATAAAAGTGATACAAAGGAAAAGAAGAAGTGAAACTATCTCTATTTGCAGATGATATGTTTGTATACATAAGTGATCCACAAAATTTTACCAGAGAACTTCTACAGTTGATAAACACCTTCAGCAATGTAGGAGGATACAAGATTACTTCAAAAAAATTAGTAGCCTTCCTATACACTAAAGACAATTAGGCTGAAAAAGAAATAAGAGAAACATCACCCTTTATAATAGCTACAAATAGCATTAAATACCTTGGTGTAACTAGAACCAAAGAACTAACAGATCTATTTGACAAAAGCTTTAAATCACAGGAGAAAGAAATTGAAAAGGATATCTGAAAATGGAAAGTCCTCCCATGTTCCTGGATAGGTAGGATCAACATAGTAAAAATGGCAAGCCTCCCAAAAGCAATCTACAGATTCAATGCACTTCCTATCAAAATCCCAACACAATATTTTATGGACCTTGAAAGAACAATACTCAATTTCATTTGGAATAACAGAAAAGCCTGATAGCCAAAATAGTTTTATTCAGCAAAAGAACCTGCAGAAGCATCACCATCCCCTTCTTCAAGTTATATTATAGAGCTACATTAATAAAAATAGCCTGGTACTGTCATAAAAACAGACTTGTTGATGAATGGAATCAGATTGAAGAACTTGACATTAACCCAATAACCTATGAACACCCAAACTTTGACAAAGAGGCCCAAAATGTTCAATGGAAAAAAGATAGTATCTGTAAGAAATGTTGTTGGTATAACTGGATGACAGTATGTAAAAAAATGCAAATAGACCCAAGTCTATCACCCTGTACAAAACTGAAATTTAAGTGGATAAAAGACCTCAATATAAACCCAGCCACTCTGTACTTAATAGAAAAGAAAGTGGGATATAACCTCCAATGCATTGGCACAGGTGACCACTTCCTAAATATAACACCAGTAGGACAGACATTAAGAATAACAATCGATAAGTGGGATCTCCTGAAACTGAGAAGTTTCTGTAAGGCCAAGGACACAATCATTAAAACAAAACAATAGCCTACAGAATGGGAAAATATTTTTACCAACCCTACAAGTGACATAGGACTAATCTTTAAAATGTATAGATAATGCAAAAATTAGAGCCCAAAACCCTGAATAACCCAACTAAAAAATGGGGTCCAGAGCTAAACAGGGAATTCTCAGCAGAAGAATTACAAATGGCTGAAAAGCACTTGAAGAAATGCTCAACATCTTTAGCCATCAGAGAAATGCAAATCAAAACAAATTTGAGATACCACCTTATACCTGTCACAATGGCTAAGATCAAAAACACAAATGAGAACCTATGCTGGAGAGGATATGCAGCAAGGGGAACACTGCTCCATTGTTGGTGGGAGTGTAAACTTGTTCGGCCACTCTGGAATGCAGTATGGCGGTTTCTCAGAAAACTGGGAGTCATTCTCCCCAAGGATCCAGCAATACCACTATTGGGCATATACCGTAAAGATGCACATTTGTGCTCTAAAGGCACTAGCTCAACTATGTTCAGAGCAGCATTATTTGTAATAGCAAGAGCCTAAAAACTACCTAGATGCCCATCAACTGAAGAATGGATTAACAAACTGTGGTACATGTACACAATTGAGTACTACTCAGTAGTAAGGAAAAATTATATCCTAAAATTCACAGGCAAATGGATGAATTTGGAGAATATCCTCCTGAGAGAGTTCTCACAAACCCAGAAGGATAAGCATGAGATGTACTCACTCATTAGTGGACTTTAAGCAAAAACATTCTTTTTTCATTGAAAGATGATGGGTGAATAAAGTGATTTAAAATCCCATAGACACATACAAAAAAAAAAAGAAAGAAAGAAAGAAAGAAAAAAACTTCTGCTTTGACTGAAGAAGGGTTGCTTAGCAGAAATCTGTGATGGCCATAGTGCTCTGTGGACATACTGTGACCTAATGTACTTTATTCATCTGTAGCTGAGCTTAACCTGGCTTGTTGAGCTTTAGATTTATTTTTTATGTTTCATGTATTTTAAAGAAAAGAGAAGTTTGATTATTGTATGGGTTTTTCTAAGCTATTCTGAATGTTTGCTTTTTGTGTAAAGTTTGATATTGATTTTCAAAAGCAATAAATAATATAAAAATGTTTCAGAAGGAAACAATATTACCTACTGTGCCCCTGAGTTCTTATGATATTTTGAAAAGAGAAAATAAATGTGGCCTATTTCTATCTGTGTCCTAAGAATTTGCCTGAGACTAAATTTTAAAGTGTTGGACACATTTTCTTTCTGGAAAAAAATTTAAAACATATTGGCTCCATTATGTGGTCATAAGTAACCACTCTTAAGTACATCTACAGTAAAAAAAAATATATAGCAGGAAGAGCAGAAAGTGATACAAAATGTAATGTTTAAAGAAGTAAAGAACATTAGAATCTTAATGGTACAGTCAAGTCTTGTGTTGGATAAAAGGCTATAATTTTTAAAGACATCAGTGTCATTAAGGAGGGACCAAGCATGCATTAAAATAAAGGGAAGAGTGACCTCAGGGAAAGGCTCAATCTAGATAAATTTTCAACTTGTGAAATAAAATGGCTTAAGGAACCTTTCTACTCTGACAAAAGAAAAACAAATGCTGTTGCAAATGTGAATCAAATGGACCAAAGTACATCCCAAATATTGAACATAGAACTGAGATAGATGAACATAAATTTCAGTCTTACAGTTTATTAGCTTTAGACATGAGACAGAGGGCTTAGACTTGCTTACTTCAATCTTCCATCTACCAAACATTCTATTGATGATACAAAGATTATATACAATTATTCAACTTCAAAAATTGAGGTGAACTGTATTGTGTTTCTAGCACCATTGTCTGGTATCAAAGATGGCAGTCCTGTATTTGGTTATTAATAAATGTGTCTTATAATCCAGAAATATGTGGAAAAGCAGCAAAAAAAAATTCTGCCTATTTTTTCCTGTTGAGAGTTATAATTTCCTAAAGAGATACAAAACTCTGATATCTAAGCCCATTTTTTTATTACTTCATTCTGGTCATCATACATCTTCTATATTCACATTAATTATTCTTATATTTCTTCTAGTAGGTGTGAAACCACTGTTAACTGACCACAGAGCAGTTAACAGAATATGGAATAGCAGGTGGGCTGTGCCTGGGGCTCCTGAGCCTGTGACATGAATCATTAATCATTCAGGAACTTCTCCTAATTCTCCATGTCATATAAGTAACATAAATCAAATACATTCATTAAACATACTCCACACAAGTATAATTTAATAGCACAATAAAGATTCTTCAATTTGCCCCTCTTCATATTAAAAAAGATAATGAGAATTCCCACTAACTGTACACAGAATGAAGCCAAAGGTAATGGTTTGTAATATTTCCCATACAGTTATATGTACACATACAATATCTTTTCTTGATTTCTTATTTATTAAATTTTTGTGCTGTTAATATGAACTGATGATTACAAAATGTCAAACAATTCTCAAAGGAGGATATAAAAAATACAAGCTATTGACACAGTGAATGTGCCCATTATAGAGATTCAGAGCAACAAGGGGCAAGAGGTGGGAAGCAGCAGTCTCAGTGTTCACACAAAGCTGCAACTGTCCCACAGAATGAACTCTGATGCCAGCACAGGTGAACTACACACACGACCTGAATAGATGGCACAATGTATTTGTCTTCATATTTAACCTATCAGCACCCTTTCTATCAGTTAAATATCCTTAGTTTGAACCAGTTATATGATTGCAGGTACCAGACTATCTTCTTAGTTTTTCAAAATCTTGTCATAAAGCAGATAATTGTACTGAAAGACTTCTTCAGTGCTGTATTCCAGCTACAGAATATAATTGGGTTTTTCTGGCTGGATGTATAGGTCAGCCAAACTGAAATGGCATCAGTAACTTTCAGAGGTTGAACTAGCATGCCTTTCACTTAAAAAAAAAAATTGGCAATAGTGTACATATTACCTTTAAACTTTAAAGTTTTATAAAAGCACCGTCAGTGATTAAATAGCATTCTTTAGTATGAAACTGAAATTCATTTTTTTAGAATAAAATTCCATGTCCAAAGAAGACTATGCACTTTTTTGCCAACTTCTATACAAGTGAGATGAGGCGGCAGAAGTAGAAGACATCAATATTTTAACAGCCACCTGAAAGCCATTCAGAGGTTTAATATTCATGATTAAGCCTAAGATATTAGGAAGTTAGAGACAGAAATTCTCTAATTTGGTAACACCGGTATGACCATATCTAAAAGAATTCTTGAGATGACACCAAAACTACTCTTGTTAAACCAGATTGTATGTTCTACATATGTTTCAGTGCTTTGTTAGTAAAGTTTATTTCCATGTACATGTATCTTTTGTAGTGAGTAAAAATGTTCTTAGACCCTCCAAGCAAATGCTTTTACTACAGAAAGCCAGTCAGACTTAAAAGTCACATATCCAATCTAACAGATGGGCATACCTATCCCTGGACAGATTACAAACAGGTCATTTAAACCACTGCAGAACATATCAGTTACAGGTAACATTGTGGAGATTTATAGGCATTGATGACAACCACAAAAGGGATTGTCATAATAGATGAATCTTCTACTCCTTTTCCAAAAATACTCATAGCAAACAGTTGCATGAAGGAGACCAGTATATTACTTGTATAGTTCAGATGAAGGTTTAAATGTATGCTTTGAGATGCAATGACCTGAGACTGGGCAGGGCTGTTTTCAATGATGGTGGCAATAGGTCTTGTCACTCACATCAAAGCTATATGATGGATTGGCAAGTGATTGTGATGAAATCCATGGCCCCTTTCTATCAAAGCACTCTGATGATTGCTCTATATTTATTATGTTATATTTCAGAGCAAAGGGTAAAAAGACTAATTGCAAGAAAAAAAAAAAACAGTGTCTGATTTCAACAGATGAGGTTGTGCTACTTAGCACATAGAGCAATGGGTAACCTCCCTCCCATAGGGACTGAAGAATCTTCAAGGGGAAAAAGCTAGATAGAGCCTTTTATAGAGGCAGAGAGGTGATTGAAAACAGAGAACTTGATGTAACTATACAAAGCTACATGGAGATATGTGGCCTATCCTTTCTAGAATTGTTTGCTTCAGCAAGATGAAATATTTTTGGAGATAAGCCATCCCAGAAACATTCCTCTTTGTGGCTAAATGATAAATACCTGAAAGCATAGAAAGAAGTAAAGAATAAGGATATCAATTCTTTCATAATTGTTTAATACTGAAAAGGGTTCACATAAGACAGGTAGTGATGAGTCTACTAAAGAGGGGTATCTTCTGTTCATTTAGCAGGAGAAAATTTTTAACTTGATCAGCTGTGATAGATCATGTGCTTGCAATATAGACTATCTTTGAAAACAGGCAATCTAAAAAAAATTACTCTTTGTGGCTGATTCATAATGGTTTTTAGCTATAATACCTTAGAATTTTATTTTTACTACTGAGGCACTCTATCAAATGACACACTATCCAGTTGACCTCAAGGTTTTGTGAGTGAGCAAAATCAACCTCTGTAATGTATTTCTTTAGTCCTTTCATAAGTTGAGAATGTTGCCTTGGAGTGTCCAACAAATCATGATGCCCAGTTTCTCTAATTTAGTATAACTAAGACCACCATATTTTACAAGAAAGACTTTAAGGGAGTGCTTCTCATGACAATGTACTGAGTTCTGGCTCCTCATACAGCACAATGACAATGAAAGGAGACAACTTATTCAGCAATGTACTTTAGTAGTCAGAGTCCTTTGGTAAGAATCTCATAAATGTTATTACTACTCTCAATATCACTATTGAGTTCACATGAGATAGGCAAAGAGTCACTCACTCATAGATACTCTAGACTTTGTTATAGTCAGATTACAGGGACCCCCTCAAAAACAACCAGGGAGACCAAATCCATATGTAAAAGCAAAGAGCCTTTATTTATGCTTGATCTTGGACTCTACATGTGTCAGACTTTGTAGTAAGAGGGAAAAGTCCTGATCCCAGTAAGAGTAAGGTATTTATTATAGTAGAGATTGAGGAATCAGAGACATCTGATGATCTTATCTAATCTCATCTAATGGTTAGAATGCTTGGAATATCAGTTACTTTCCCCTTAAATGCTCTGGATAGTGTCATCTTATGTCTTTTCCTGGAACCAGGTACTTCCTGCCAGTAAACCAAAAGTAGGGTCTACTCTCTGGCTGGTTTTTATTAAGCCTGTTATGGCAGCTGTGTGGTCAAATTATTCTGGGCCCCACAAGCTTCTCATTCACTTTTAAAGTTATAATTAGAAAAGATAAAAATCTGACCCATTCATTGCATTTATATAGTAATGTGAGAAGTTAATTGATATTAGGTGGTTCCATAAAGAGTAAATTGTTGTCTTGATACTCACCAATTGGGAGTCTCATGAAACTCCCATAGACAATCCTGAAATGCATAATCTTCTACTTCATCAGTGCTTTTATGTTTTTTTTTCTATCAGACATCTGCAATTTTCCTAAACAAAGGGTCTGTATTATTTAAAACACCGGTTAAGGTTCAAAGAGATAGTCTATAATGATATTCACACAGGTCCATCCAAAGTTCTGCCAAGGCATGAATCAGAAAATTAAGATCTTTACAGAGTTTTTGCTCGCCATAATAGTCATATTTGTTAACTCTTATAATAGTTTAACAAGTAAGTCTTATGCCCTATCTTAAAGCCAGGTTGTCACATGCAGTTTACATGTCTGGATAGAGAGCTAACATCTTGTCCACACTCATAGGGGCAATATAAGGTAATCTCTTGATTCACAGTCTCCTTTATCTTTTTTCTCTTTTCATTGTTAAGTTCAGTTTTTAATTTAAATAGATCTTTCTTTAAACTTGTTATGAAGTCCATGGAATTAGTTATAGTGTGGGATCTTGAACATAAACCAGAAGCAAGGATATATATTAATTATTTTTATTTTGCTAGAATAAAGAATTATGAAGAGAAGTAGAAGAAAGAATCTACTTTGGTTTATACTGCCAAAGGAATGGCCCATAATGAGTAGTAAACCTAGCAGTAGCTGGCTGGTTAAGGAAGCTGAGAAATAAAATATAGAGAGTAAACAGGAATTAAGAAGAGCTATAAACTTTTAAGGCCCACCCCAGTAACATGCTTTCTTCAGCAAGACTGCACCTTCCAAAGGATCTATAACAACCTCCAACAGATTCACAAATTAGGAACTAAATGTTCAACTATGTCCTCTTTTTCTCAACAAGGTCCTCTATTATCTTCATGTCTTCTTTTGTTTAAAAACTCAATTTAAGCAAAATCAGTGTATAGATTGAATGGAATTCTCATCAAACTTCCAATGTCTGTACAGTGCATTGGCTAATCTGATAAGGTACTTGCCATGTAAGCCTTAACAAGGGTATACATGAATAAAAAAATGAGACCTTAGTCTATAAAAATAAATAAAAATAAAAAAGAGGTTGATTTCTAAAACATATGTGAAGATGGAAGAAAGGAGCTGATTCCACAGAATTTCCCTCTTACTTATACACATGTCATGTGGCATGCATGACCACATACATCATACATGCATATATATACATATTTAAATATTATTCTTTATTTTAAAAATGAGGTAAATTTTCAACTATATACATAAACACAAAAAACACAGGACAGTGAAAATAATATTGAGCACAATGTCAGAGACATTTTCATGCTTGATTTCAAATAGTACTAGAGAGACAGAATAATACAAGAAAAGCATAATACTGGCATAGAGATGACAAATAGATCACTGGAACAGAATTAAAAACCAAAATAATAAAAAACCACCTGATAAAATCAAAGCCACCTCAGTTTTGATAAGGTTGTCAAAACTATACAATGGAGAAAGGATAGTCTTTTCAACAAACAGTGTGAGGAACACAGAATATCTACCTGTTGAAGACTAAAACTAGATTCTAATCTCTCACCATGTATGAAAATCAACATCAAACTGATTCAAGACCTTAAATTATGACCTAAAATACTAAAATAAGTAGAAAAAGAAGCATGAAAAATACAAAGATATTGACATAGGCAAGCATATCTTTAAAATAAATTCAGTTATTCAAAAGTTTGTGAACAATTGACAAATGTAATTTCATTATATTAAAACTATTCTGAATAAAAAATGATAAACAAAGAGGTAGCCTACAAAATGGGAGAAAATCTATGATAAGTATATATCTGACACAGATTTAATATTTAGAATATATAAAATATCAATCTTAAATATCAAAAATCAAAATACCCAAATAAAAAATTAGCTAAAGAAATTGCCAGTCCTGAAAAGAAAACATACAAATATTTGACAAATATTTGAAAAACTGTTCAATATCACAAGGCATTGGAGCAATGCACATTAATTCTACACTGTGATACTATTTTACCTTGGTCAGAACTGTAGTAACAACAAAAACAAGTATCAACAAATGGTGGTGAGGAGGTAGAAAAAAATGGAACCCTCATAGACTACTGATGGTAATGAAACTAATCCAGCCACTATGGAATCAGTGTGAATGATCTTCAATAAATGAATAATAGACCTAACATATGACACAGCTTCACCACTTATTGATATCTCCAAAAACTCTCCCAAGTCAACATACAACAGACATATCTACATATAAGTGTTTATGGCAACATTACTCACAATAACTATTTTTTAAAACCAACCTATCTGTCCATCAACTGAAAAATAAATTTAAAAAATGTAATATATATGTCATAAAAATAATAGTTTAAAAATTGAAAAAAATTAACCAAACTAGAGATAGTCAAGGAAACTAAGCTAATATTAGATAATTATCTCATACTTTTTTCACATGTGACTTTTAGATTTTATAGGTACATAAAATTACATATATACAGATGACATGAAAGTAGACATAAGACTGTTTGGAGCGACAAAAGTGACCAAAGTGAGAGGAAGGGTAGTGGAGTCTGAGAAGTGAGATACTCAAACTACATTACATTCATGCATGCAATGGCTTTATGGAATTACATTTGATAAAATAAAGTAAAAAAATGGAGCAACAAATGTCACATTCTACTAAAGTAAACTTCCAATAAACACACAGAATCATCCTCTAAATTGTTTTCAATTATTTGAATTTGTTCAAATTATAATCTTCTTACTTTTTTATTGAGTGATTTAAATTCACTATGATTATAAATGCTCCTATAAATTTCAACACAATGCTTGGTACCTGACCAAGGATACAATAGAGATATGATGAGTTAGGAAAAAGTGATTGCTTGATAATGGTCATGGGCTTCAAGATAGGCGATTGTTTTTGGACAGCCTGAAAGTAAAGCATCCATAGAGAAACTTTTGACACAGTTCAGTTCCATAGGATGTGTGGTAGTGTGACCTTTTGCTCTGGCCATGGTTTAATGGTTCTTACTATGGTATTAAGATGTTCAAATAATACTGAGCCATCAGGAGATGGAGTGTCAAAGGGGAAAATTCCAGACTGGCAAGCTTCCTTGATAAATGAAGTTTAACTCATGAGTATGAAATACCCCAAAAAGAGCTAAAGGACTAGAGAAAATTTTGCAGGCTCAGGGAGCATCATGTGAGGGTGAAAAGTATCAGCAACAGACTATAGAGGTTTCTTAGCCAGTGTGGTAGGAATGTTCTCTGTGTACTGTGAATAAAGAACTGTTTTGGCCTGTGTAGAGCACCACAGAAGTGGGTGGAGAATCAGAGGCAGCCAGGTAGGAAGAAGGGGTGGAGTTTGCTAGTTGTCATCCGTCCCCCAAAGAAGAAGCATGTAGGAATTCAGGTGAGCCACGGGCTGCAAGCCACGTGGTGGGTAGATTCATGGAAATGGGTTGATTTAAGATGAAAGAGCTAGCTAGTAATGTGCTTAAGATATGGGCCAAATAGTGTTAAAGTATATAAGCATGTGATTTCATTTCTTTTGGGGGACAAAAGCCGCGGGCGCTGCATGCGCGCCAGGTCACAAACCTCCAGCCCCAAACAGGCCGGGAAAAACGTATTACAACAAGCCAGTGTGATGAGGACTACCAAATATATCTGAGGCTGAGATGAGGGTCTAGAAGGAACTTGTTTCTCTTAAAATAATGACAATAAAAATAAGACATGTCAGCTTCTGAATTCACAGTTAGCTTCATTGAAAAAGAAGTTGAGATGAAGATGCTGGCTTGACATTTTCTACTATCTGGGATATGAGAAAAAAGTACAAGTTGGACATATGTTAATGTGCTCTTCCTGTGAACATCCACGAAGAATATTAGCTTACCTTCAGAGTCTCATAACTTGTCATGAGATGAAGGCTAGAAATTTGTGATGATAATCTTTTATATATCAATGTCCTTTTATGTTACAAGTCACTGGATGCTTTGAAAGATATAGTAGGATGTTATGGCAAAAACAACCTGAGAAAATGGTTCTAATAAGGTTTAATCTTGGGCATGTAAAGGGACAGAAGCTTAACATTTAATGCTAAAAAATCAATTTCTGACTGTATATAAAGCATGGCCAGAACAAGTAGCACTAATCTTTAGCACTCACTTGTGTTGATTGTACCAAGAGTTTCTTACAGGTATTCCCATCAAGTGAATAATAGGCAAAACCACAATCAGTGGTCTCACCCAAATCAGTGCTAATAGTCATTTCACTGACATGGAGAATTGAACTGAACACAACCATGTACCATTGTTCTTCCATTGTACAACACTGTTGGCACTGTGTTAATTGAAAGAAAAAAAATAGATTACTAAAATAATAGTGAGGATGTCTCCTGTACTTAAGCTACTTGGGCAAAAAGAAATATCTGGATATATGGGTATAGTATTAACCATAGTAGCCATTGGAATCTTAGGCTTTATGATATGAGCTGTAGACAAAAATTTCTTGGTCCTGCATAGCCCTGAGGTCCAGACAAATCATTCCCACTCCCAGTCCTGTAGCTGTTTATGAAATAATTCCTCAGAGGCTTCATATTAATTACAAGCTGTTTGGTCTATTGCTCAGGCTCATCATTTGCTAACTCTTATGCTTTAAGTTGGTCCATATTTCTTATCTGTGTTTAACCACATAGCTTAGCACCTCTTCTCAATGCAGCATTCTTCACTTACTTCTTCTGCATCCAGCTGTTGACTGCTGTTCTGCCTTCCCTCTTCCCAGAATTATTCTAGTCTGGTTGCCTTGTGACTACTTCCTGCCTCTACTTGCTGAACAGCATGTTATTAAACCAATACAAGTGAAAAATCTTTACAGTACACAAGAGCATTATCCCACAATGGGCTCCTTGTATATTCACAGTGGGTTTAGATATAGATACCCAAACTTACTTAATATAAGCCATCATAATTATTATATTCCCAACAAGAGTACAAGTTTTTAGTTGACTTGCTGTACTTCATGGAGGAAACATCAAATGATTTGCCATATTTAGAGTTCTAGGCTTTCTTTTTCTGTTTTTAGTAGAGAGTTTAACTGGGAATGTCTTAACAAATTTCTTCCTTGATATTCTCCTCCATGATACTTACGTAGTTGCCCATTTCTACTATGATTTATCTATAAAAACGTTATTCACTATTGTAGCTGACTTTGGCACTGATTGCCACTATTCCCAGGCTACACTCTTGATGATACATGAGCTAAAGCCCACTTTGTCCTCATATTCATAGGAATTAACATAACATTCTTTCCCCAGCACTTTTTGGCATTCTCAGAAATAGGAGTATTTTATTTTTACAACCCAGATGCCTATGTCACATGAAATAAAGTATCCTCTATAGGATCATTTATTTCTCCAACAGCTGTTCTTTTAATAAACCTTATAATCTGAGAAGTTTTGCTTCCAAATGAGAGGTTCTCTCAGTAGGATACTCATATTATTGTTAAATAAAAACACTAACACCAGAAGTAAGCTACCTCCTAACATGGAGGCCCTGAGGCCCCACAAACCATAAAGGTATTGGTTGCACATCAGAGCTATTCGGTAAGACTTTACTGCTAAAAATAGTAAATGCTTTTGCTTTAGGAAACAGATCAATATAGCTGAAACTGAGTTGTAAGTTTCCTCCTTACTGAAATCATACCTGCATGTATTCATGCTATTTAGGCTGATGAGAAGAAATTGTTTCCAGTAGTCTTGCTCAGCTATGGTCCTTCTACACAACAGTGCTAAAATATCAGGAAGAATGTGTCTGCTTATACTACAGTGACTCAACTGTCTAGGCAACAATCAACAGCCTTTCAACTGAACTTAATGCCCACTCCACAAGAAGGAGTTCACATCTTGTGTTAGGAAAAAAAACAAAACAAAAATAGACTGCAGTTATAGGATGCAGTGGGAAAGCTGCTGCTATTACTTTATTACACAGATGTGTTGTGCACATTAAAATCCCTTAACATTTGTGTTTATGCACTGCTACTATAAGCCTCAACCAATCATAGAAGACAACACTTTATCATGGTTAGGTTACAATAAAGGCCTAACCAACAGTGAAACTCCTCAGAATCAGACTGGAACCTCAAAAAAATGGGTTAGCTAGGTAGGACAGTCCTCAGGTTTGGGTAACAGGGCACAAAACATGCTGCCCCAAATTAGCACAGATCCAACTCCAGGTAAGCAAGCAGGACCCCTGTATACAAGCCTGACTATCAACACCTCTCATCAGACCTTCTATCCCATTAGCTTCAGTTCATTCTTCAAATTCACTAACCCTCCCAACCTCAGCTGCCTTCTGAGACACACACTCGGGAGAATTCCATCATAAGAGCTCCACTTGTAATCTCAACTGTGCCCTGAGACACACACTCCAGCCCCTACAATATCTCCAACAGTTAGAATTGCACCCAAAATACCCCGGACAAAAAAGCAGGTTCCTGAAACATAGTTAATGATTATACCAGTCAGAGGAAGAGATGGGTAGACGCCAGTGTAAAAATACATTCAACAATATAAACGACAATATGGCACCACTGGAGCCTTGCAGTTAGTTCTACAACAGCAAAACCTGAACATTCTAGTATAAAAGAAGAGGAAAACAGCCTAAAAAGTATCTTCATAAAGATGATAGAAGCTTTTAAAAGAAAATTAAAGAAACAGGGCACCGTCATTTAGACACAAACTGCACACAATTTTTTTTTTAAGATTGTACCGAAGGTTGAGGAGGAGATTCAAGCAAACAAAAAAGAAAGAGTTTTGGCTGTTTCCTCAGGGAACTAGTATTGCACAGTTGGTGCTTAGTGAAAGATGCGCTTTTGAGCATCCGTGTGAAGGTAAAAGAGGGAATCCTGAAGCTGTCACGAACCTTTGAAGAGATTTTTGGATGATGAGTCTGCCTAATCTATAAGGGACTTCGAATAGGAAGTAATTTTAACAAAGCATTGGCTTGTTTGGCCATTGCTAAATACCTCTACCTTACAGAGTGTGAGGGTTGCTGCATCCCTGGAATGTCGTTTGCAGTGTTTCACCTAGGCTGACATGCAGGAGTGTTTGTGGTTTTGACTAAGGAGCCCATTCAGAGAATGTTGGCTGATCAGGGTTTTGTTCTCGGAAAAGGGCTTAGCCCCAGCCAGTAGAGGAGGAACAAGTGGTACAGTGTGTTTCTGGCAAGAGGAAACAATTGGGAAAATTTTTCTTGGGGGCCCCCAAAGCCACCGGGTTCTCGGAAAGCCGTGCATTCTTGTGTGGGCCACCACCCCGCGCTGGCTGATGCTACTGACTTAAGGCTGGTGGCTCCATGGAGCGGGAGCCACAGAGCAGTTGCTGCACAGCAGAGTCTGGTCCTCTTCACAAAAGGCAGTGCAGGACCCACATCAGTAGCTCATGCTTTTTAATGTAGATTTTGCTCAGCCTTTGATGCAGCTTGCTTTTCCATCGGATCCTGGCCATGCTGGAGTTCTTTGGCAGACTTGAAGTATTCTTTGGGTGCATGCTCTTGCCTCTCCTGCTAAATTTGTTCTGTCTTATCTCTTGGCTGTTCAAAAGATTTTGGGCTAGGTATGCAGACATTTGGCATTGAGCCACACAAAGTTATTACACCTTATACTAATGAAGCCTTTTGTCCTTGAGAGTCCTCTGTTTCACCTACCACAGGCTCAGGACAGGCCTGGGAACTCAGGGTTCTTAGCAGAAGAATGAGAGCAAGGTCCCAGGCTACCTAGCAGGTTCCTGAGTGGCACGGACTCTAGACATTTAGCATATTCATGACAGGCATAAAAGGCTAAGGATGTTAAAAGCCATTGTTTACATGGGAGTCTCAAAAGAAATTAAAATAGATAAAGGTTTTGCTAAATTTTGTGCTGATTTTGCCATTTTCTATGACACTGAGATTCCTTATAATCCTCAGGGCCCAGCCATTGTGGAGTGCTCTCATGCACTCTCAAAGTCTGTCTTTTTAAAACAAAGAAACGAAGAGTATGCTGCCTCTCCCAAGGACCATTTGTCCTTCATCCTTTATGTTTTAAATTTTTTAACTGTGGCTTCTCAGTCATGTACTGCACTTGACAAACACTGGAGGCATAGCAACTCACCTTACCTCAGATCAAATGAAAAAATCTGGCAGATGGCAGTTGGCATGAACCAGACCCAGTTCTGGTGTGGGGGAGAGGGTCTGTTTCCGTTTTTTCCACAGGATGCAGACAACCCTGTTTAGGTGCCCTCACTGTGGACACACCTGGACAGCAGTTTCCTGGAAGGGAGTCAAGAGATTTAGTGGACTATGGCAAAGAATCTCCCATTACTGATGCCAGTGGGTCTGGATAACTCTGTCTGGCCCCTTCTTCTGCCCATTAATTATTCCATGGGAAAGCATGCTATTCTGGCTGATTTGTCTGAGGGCAATTTTCCTATGTGTGGAATCTTACTGGGATTCCTATGTTTTTGAAATTAAGAGTGAATGCATTGCCCTAAGCAATGTACCTATTGCTGAACTTTCTGCCAATGCCACAAATGCTTTGGTGACAGGCCTTTGTGAGGTATACATGCACTCAATGTTAATTCTAGTACAAGATCCTATCTTGGGCTCCCCCAGTCAGTTAATGCAGGCTGGGTAGTACAGGTCTTGAGTGGAGTTTGCCCATACTGTGGGTTAACTGTTCTGAGAAGTTCCTTGGATGCTTACATTATCAGTACCTCTGATGTTGGGGTCCTCGGCCTCCATTGCAGTTATGGATGCCACCTATGTAAATGGAACTCCCAGAATGGAATGAGTCTGGTTATCTTGATTCTTCTTTATAAATAGCTTTGTAATGTGTCTGGAGTTTTGAACTGTTTCTGAGTAGGAGTGTCACCTGAAGAGCTGCTGGGGACCTCAAAGAATGACCGTGCTGGTTCGTGTGCCTGTCCCGTTGCCAGAGAATGTTTCTCAGCTCATCTTACATTCACCCAAGAGGGACTATGGGATTCCTAAAGTTGCTGCTGCAGACTTTTCCCTGAGTCAAACTGCCAAGGTGGATACCCTCTCTGGGCAGGTTGCAAATGCCCTGACCACTTAGAATAATTTTAATAAGGGGATGGTACAGTTTAATTTGCAATTGGCCAATTGAATTGCTTGCATTTTTTTTTTAACTCAAGGACTGGCTTATGACTAAAGGGCCTTCAGTTTATAAGCAGACTTTAAGGACTGGGCTGGCCTGCTTTCTTTGGGGGTGATTCTTTGTACACAAAACTTTATCCTGACTCTGTACCTATGTGTTATTATAAAACCCAGATTCAGGTCAGTTTTGTCACACAACAAATGTTATTTTCTCTGCCTCAAGAAAAGTATGATGTTCAGATTTGGCTGAGCATGACCAATAGTGGCTAGTGAGCCAGTGATGGGTAAGGCTTTGGGAATAGCCTCAACCTGAGAAAGGATGTATGCTTGTGACCTGGGCACCATTCCATGATGGATAAGACGTTGTCCAACATCTGGGCCACCTAAGAAAGGCCTACTCATTTTATTATTTAAAGGGAGGACACATAAATCCCTGCTCAGACCTTCACCTGCACTCTGAGACTTGAAGAATATAGCCTGTGGATAACTAACTGCATATCCTGTATCTCCCATTGTCTGGTATATTTTGGCCTTCCTGCCTGTAGGGGTTGGTACAAGAAGCTGGGCTTTTTACCTGAAGTTAGTAATTTCCAGCCACCTGAGGTATTCCCACTGTAATTCCTGCTCCAGGTAGCCCTATATTTAAACTGAGAAGAAAATTCAATGAAATGGCATGCTCTTTGAATGAATAACCCATCTGCCTATGTCTTATTTCAATCTGCAGGCTCAAGCCTGAGTCACCAACCCAAGTAGTGCAGGCTGCTACAAAAAAGTAATCAAACAAGTAAAGGAAACAGTTTTAAGTTCAAGATTTAAAAACTGAAATAGAAGAAGTAAAGAAAACACAAACTGAGGGAATGCTGGAAATAAAAGATCTGAGTAAATAAATAGGAACTACAGATGCAGCCATACCTAACAGAATGCAAGACATGGAAGATAGAATTTCTGGAGTGGAAGATAAAACAGAGGAAATAAATTTATCAGTCAAAGAAAACTCTAAAGTTAAAAAACCCACAAAACATATAGGAAATGTGGGATAACATAAAAGGACTAAACATAAAAATATTAGGAATAGAAGAAGGAGAAACCATCTTAAAGGCACAGAAAATTTAATCAACAAAATTATAAAAGAAATTATTTCCAACCTCAAAAAGAGAAATGCCTATGAAGATACAAGAAGCTTAAAGAACACCGAATAGGGTAGACCCTCCAAAAAGTCTACTCACCACATAATAATCAACACACTAAACATACAGAATAAAGAAGAAATATTAAAAGTTACAAAAAAATGACCAAATAACATATAAAGACAGACACATTAAAATAATGCCAAACTTATCAATGGAGAATGAAAGCTAGAAGGTTCTAGACAGATGTTATAAGGACACTAAGAGAGCCTGGATGTGAGCCAAGCCTACTATACCCAACAAAACTATCGATCATCATGGACAGAGTAAATAAGATATTCCATGATAAAACTAGTTTTAAAATATCTATCCACCAATCAAACCTTACAGACAGCACTGATCCCACAAAAAACAAACAAGGAACACACACACAAACTACCACCAATTTGTGAACAGAACACAATATAATAGAACTTTGGAGGTATCTCTATATGACTTTAAGCTCTACTATAAAGCTATTGTAATAAAAACAACTTAGTACTAACATAAAAACAGATTTGTGGATCAATGAAATTGAACCAAAGACTCTGACATTAATTCACACACCTATGAACACCTCATTTCTGACAAAGAGACCAAAAATATACCACGTAATAAAGAAAACATGTTCAGACGCCAGACATGGATGCCAGAGTCACTAGAGTGGCCAGGAGACACAGAGGAAATGCTGCTCTGAGAAAAGGTACTGAGCCGCACAGTGGAACAAGATGGGTTGAGTTCAGATGAAAGAGCTAGCAAATTATATACCTGGGCCCTAGGTCAATCAGCACAAAAAAAAAAAAAAAAAAAAAAAAAGAAAAGAAAACATTTTCAATAAATGGTGATGGTATAAGTGGATGATGGAATGTATGAGTGCAAATAAATCCATATCTATCAATCTGCATAAAACCCAGATCCAAGTGGGTCAAAGACCTCAGCATAAACCTAGTTACACTGAACCTGATAGAATAGAAAGTGGCAAATAGCCTTGAATGTAATAGCACAGGGCCAATGTCTTAAATATAATACCAGAAGCACAGACACTAAGAACAACAATTAATAAATAAGATCTCCTGAAACTGAGAAGCTTCTATAAGGCAAAGAACACAGTCAATAAAATAAAATGACTATCTACAGAATGGGAAAAAAAATCTTAACTATCCCTACACTGGACAGAGGATTGATCTGTAAAATATATAAAGAACTCAAGAAACTGGAGGTCAAAATAACAAAGATTTCTATTGAAAATTGGAGTCCTTACTTTCCCTGGGGAATGGATGGGTGTATGTGGTTGGGGAAGGTTGATGAAGGACTTAAAGGAGGAGAGAGGGGGGGAGCAGTGGTGTGTATGGAAAAAGATTTAAATAATAAATAAATAAATAAACAAACAAACAAAAGAGGGGGTCAGGGAGAATGTAAAAGTTGAGGATGTAAACAATCTTCACTTGCCAAAAGAAGATAAAACTTGAAGAACTATAAAAGGCCCATTAAAAAACTATTTTAAATTAAAATTATTTATTATATTTATATTGGTATATATGATATTAAATTATACATTTTTTATTATTTTATATTTTCCTTTCTTGCCTCCAGTCATTCTCATGCACTCTCCTCCTTGGTCTCTCTCAAATTCATGCCCTTTCTTTCTTTAACTTTGTATGCATGTGTGTGTAAATATGTGCATGGTTTGTGTTTATTGCTATATCATGTTATACATACTACATAATATTATATAGTGTCATAGCATACAAGAAGGAAACTGTCACCAGCCAAGTGGCAGAGCATTCTCTGATTATTGAGCTGCTTGCAATTTGTGCGCAGAATACCAAGGCTCCAGGTCATGTGAGTCATCATCTATGTTGGGTAGGGCTATTTGGTGGTGCAGCTGCATTTGAGTTATCTTTGTTCCTGTAGGTAACCTCTCACCCATACTCCTACTAGTAGTAGTCCCAATAAAAGTGTATTGGTTCTCAAAGACTAACTGTAGTTCAATTGTTATTTTTATCTGTCATGAGTTCTTTTTCTGAAGTATGAAAGACCCTAAATTCTAAGGCCTGACCCAGGCATTCAGTTCAAGTATTTGGCAGAGCACCCCCCATAAGAACAAGGAACTAAAAGTCTAAAAGTCTGTTCCAGGAAACAGAGTGACTCAGCCCAGATGATCGTAATAAACTCTGATGACCATTAGGACATAATGGTCGAACCTGTGATTAAAACACCAGAAGTTCCGAGCAGAATAGCTGTGACCTTTGCCAACACCTGGTTGTAAAACCCCCCCTAAGAGTTCTCGGAAAAGCCCCCTGCTGACCTTCAGGCAACCCCATGACTACTGTGAGCAACCTTATGATTATAGTATGACCTTTAAAGTGACCAATCATGTATTGCCCCAGTTGCTATGGTGATTTTGTGGGGTTTTTTTAGCCTTTAAAAGAGATATGAGATTGTTAATCGGGGCTACTCTCTTGCTCCGGAGGCAAAGAGGTACCCTGCCTGTACAGACGAAATGCAATAAATCCTCTTGCTATTTGCATCAACTGGACTGGAGTCTGAGTTCTTGGGGGCCCCCCTTCCCAAAAGGATAGTACCCTCACTCTAGGGTCTATCAAGTAAACAGACGTAAATGTGTTGTGTCCACCAAGGAAAAGTCTCTCATGCAACAGTTAAATACTTAAATACAAAATATGCATATGATAACGATGTCTGTGGATAAGACCCATTTTTTTCCCTAGCTTTGAGTATAGACTCAAGTTCTGAATAACAGTGTATAAAAGTTCTCATTGTTCCCTATGCATGTCTGCACTTATGGTCTTCAGATTTTGTTTTTAATGTTAGCCAATGTGAAAATTTTTAAATATAGTTTCTCTTGCTTTTCCTTGAATTTCTGTAATTTTAGCAAGAAAACAGAAAATTTTTCATAGTCGATTAATCATTTATATAATTTTACATAAAATGACTTTGTGTGGTGGTCTCTCCTCTATTCTTTTATATATCAGTTTATGACAACACATATATTCAAGATCTTGAGTATTAATCTGCTTTGTGAAATGCATATATTCTTCTTTTGTGAATGATAACAAAGATTGTCTACCCAGAAACACTGTATGCAGAGATCATACCTCAGAGATATGGGCCAAATAACACCAATTCATACCCAAATGGACTTGTGGAATGGCTTCTGGTTAACAATTCTCAAGACAAAATATCTTACCATTAATAATATGAAGATCAGAAGAGATTTACACAGCACTAAAAGGGCTTATTATGCTACCTTGCTTAGCAATGTTGCAAAAAATTCCCAACAAATTCATGTTTTGTTTTCCAGAGAAAATAGGGTGGTTCTTGGTGCAGTGGGATTTGGAGCATATGGAGGACAAACATTTTATAACTAAAGGCTGATTCTGGAGAGGATAAAGAAGAAAGAAAATGAGATAGATGAGAAAAAGAAAGAAAGGTGAGGTGGAAGACAATGAAGAGAGGAAGAGAAGAAAAGATGTTGGTCAGTTTTTATCAGCAAAATCATTTATCACAGTGAGCATGTAAGTGAGATTATCACTTAAGCATGCATATTATATAATATTATATATATTAATATATTATATAATATATAATCACCTAGGAATCTTTTGTTTTATATAGACCTATAGTTCATTTAAAGTAAAATAAGAGTAGATACATTATGCATTTATTCTCTTAATAAATATTTACTGTCTTGATTATTATTTTACTATAAATATTTATTATTATTGTAAGTGAAGATATGCATTGCCACAGCATGTATGTGGAGTCAGAGACCAAGTTTACAGGGGCAGTTCTTCTATTTGTCTCTGGAACTTTACATTAGTTCCCGGAGAATCAAACTCAGGTCTTCCAGTTTGCACAAGCACATAGACATGATGAGATGTCCTGAAGGCTCAGTTGGTTTGTTTCCTTTAATATTAGACACAGAATTCAGATCCTGAAATGCTGCATCAAACCATGAAGGGTTTGTATACACATTCACGCACACAGTTTCTACAGTCACCTCACAGCTGTGTACCTCATAAGTCATATATGCATAAATATGTGTGTGTATAAGAGAGAATATGCTCTTTCTCCTTCTCTACTCCCTCTTCCCCCTCCCTTTCTCTTTCACACTCTCTCTCCCCCTTCTGCACTGTTCCTTCAATAAACTTAACAAGGCTCTTAAAAGAGAGAGCATATATATATGCTAGAAATCAAACCCAGGATCTTCCAAATGCTACACAATTGCTCTAATACTGAGTGACATCCCAAGCCCTATACATATTTTAATTGGATTTAGAGCAGAAAAGAATAAGCCAGAAGCACTATTTTAAAAGATAATTTAAAATTTCCCAAACTTGACAAATAAAACATTGATATAAATGTGAGACTCCTGGTCAACAAGAATTTATTCTGTTTAGTCCAGTGAGTAAAAATGTAGCTAAAATTTATCTCAAAAGAGGATGTGAAGATAGTTAATTATTTTAAATAAAGTTCACATTAGTTAAGCACTTAAAATTTTGTAGCCCTATACCCCAACATGAAAAGACTGAAAATCTGAGACAGGGATTTGCTATGAACTCTCCTCTTCCTCCCCAATGTTCGGACTGCAGGTGTGCATCACTACACAGGGCTTAAGCTTCATTATTTAACTGTTTCTACTGTAGTGGTATTCTCATTATTCTCATAAACAATAGCATGAAAATTCTAAAGCTGAACCTGTAGACTGAACTTGACAAAGCAGCTAAAGTAGCCTGGTTTTTGACATTGTACCTTTGAGCTTCAAAGCTTACTGCAGAAAAGTTGCCCATGGAGGCTTTGAAATAAATGTTCTGCTAAGTTAGAGTTCAGCAGGAGCTTTATATGCTCTTCTTGCCTGGAGTTGGTTTTTCCAAGTTCAATAAATTTCTTTTTTTTTTCAAGAAAGAAATTATTTATTTTAATTTTTATCTACTTTTTTATAATATAAACCTACTCTGATAAAACCATTAAGATACATTATAAATTCAATGCCCATGAACAATTTTAGCTGCAAAAATTCTCATATCTTCAAATTTTCCAAAGCAATTTGAAAACAATCTTTGATAAATTTACATAATTTTCTTTATAGGATG